>JALLOR010000240.1:0-11399 GCA_036939395.1 Porosira glacialis
GTGCCAACAAATGGGCCTCGCGAATCTTGTTGACCTATCAGCAACTACTTATATTTATTGTACTTGCAGAAACATATGATAAAGTAGATCAAATATTGTGATACATATGATAAGTGAGATGATTAAATTGTTGTAGGAACTAATAAATAGAAATGTACGATAAAAATGGTACCAAATATGTAACGAATGAGAATGAGGTTGAATGTTGTGATTTGTGATACAATCTGGATGTTACGTAGTCCAGCTAGACGGTGATGCCGTTCTACCGGCGAAGCCGCGCGCTCTACTTTCTCTCTACGTAGAGAGAGCTCTCTCTCTCTACTTGTACAAGTAGAGAGCTAGCACCTGTGGTAAGTTTTGTATGTTTATTTTAACTCTACCTACTGTAGCTCCACGATACAGCTATTTTCTACACGCTATACATCGCTCTGAACTGTTAACTCTATCTGAACCAGTTATGATTATTGATCCCTTCTTCCCACCAAAAAAGGTTGCAAAACACTTACCGTACTTGCATACAAGGTGTAAATGTTGCTTATTCCGCAAACAACAATTTATCTGTGTTGAAGAACATTGAATGTAATATTTTTTGCACATAACCCATAATATCAATAAAATATAGTTTATTTTTTGTGGATATGAGTCCTTATTGAATTATGTACAAATTGTGTGTAGGATATCAGTACGTCACACCAATATTGATTGAATGGTGGTGTCTGGAAGAGGGACCATACTCACTTTGATGAAAAATAAGGCATCAAACTAAGTGTAAGAGTATTGCATGGTTTAAATGAGGTAATGGTACCTAAAACTAAGTAATTATTCTCTGTGTAATCGTTTTTAACATAGGAATTCATATTACAACATTTAATGAGCGCCTCAAAATCTCATCAAATTATGCTCAAACATAAACTTTGCATCATACATACTATATGGTATCTCGTCGCTGGCATCAAAAAATTATCTTAAAATTTATTTGTATCTTTTAAATTTTTATGCTGTACATTATTTTCTTAAAGATTTTTTTCTGCAAGTAGGAAAAATCCAAATTACACTATTCTTTGAGACACTATAACATAAATAAAATTGGCACTTGTGGTAACCATGAATATTTATGAACAAGCTCAGGTTTTAATCTTCAATTTTATTATAGTGTTGATAGGAAAATTGTGATTATTCATTGAGATTTAGCTTGTGAAAGACAGGCATATATCTTACAAATGACCACGGAATAAGTAATTTATACCTTGTACTGTAAGTGCAAACTAATACATAGCTTATTAACTCAATACATACGACCTATAAATATCTAGAACTGGTAGGATTCTACCAATCTGCACAAGTAGCATTTTATCAAGGGTTGTGCATCATATTCATAAGTTATAAGTCTCACTTTATTCAAGTATGTTTCGGAGTCGGATACCCACAGCGGTGCTGCTATGTGCCCCTGCGTCCACCTAGGCGGAGACTATTTAATAGTAGTATATAGTGGTACATTAATGACTTTAAATAATTTCATTTTTTTATTCAATTATTTTTCAAATCTACAATGATGACAGAGTTTTATTATGAATACTGTATTCAAATTTGAAACATTACGATATTTGAAGAAAGAAAATATTTGAATACCATTTAAAACTGTAATTTTTGTCCAAGATTCCTGATGATAAATATTGATATATCAGAGTCTGGTAGAATGAATGTATCGGAAATGCTTCGTACATTTAAAAAGAACAAATCACCCCTCTGGAATGTTAGATATAAAAAAATGTACAGTATTATCAGTATACACATGCATAGAAATTAATATGAAAGATTATGTCAATAATAAGGGGTTTCAACAATTAATGCTTTGGGTATGAGTGCCCGGCCTTTAAAACATACCAACATGTGTCCTAAAAAATGGCATTAAGTTTTAACTAATTTGTCATTTTTTTGTTTTCAACGTACTCTGCAAAAACTATATACTGTGTTTGGAGACACATATTTTATTCTTTAACTCATAATTTTTTTCTTTGAATTATTTTTCAACATCCAATAATTGTATCTTAAATTATGCATATCATCACTATTATTCATACAGTATATCAGTGTAAGGGATGTGTATTGTAAATAGATAGGACACCTATTGTACCATATATATACCATACAATTGTTCAGAGTATTTTAATAATATTATTATGATTTAAATTAGTACATACAGTACAGTACAATATTTTATTGTAGTTATTTTTCAGAACTTTAATTGATGTCGAAACACTGAATGTTCATATCATGTGAATGGTGCAAAGTTTACTGTAAGACATCATAAAAACAAAAAAAATTAATGTGTTTTTGTTGTTATCACTGTATATTAACTGAAGGTCACTACCCAAAAGTACACGGGGGATCTCACCACTGTGATGAATACATGACACCTAACACATCATAAAAAAAATACATGCTTATTTAGTTGTTACAGGTACACCTATTACCTCCTGTAACATGACATACATATTTTTGAGGCAGATGTCTTCCTGCTGTACTATTCAGTCAGTCTTCAGTTATAAGGATAGTGAAATTTGAGCTTATATCTTGTATTTTTAGGTTTTATGGTAATCATTCTACATACATATGTAAATTAATTAACAGGCAGGGGGGAATATTGAATGTGTTTATCGCCATTATAGCTATATAATTAAATCTTCCAACTGAGTCAAAATTCCTGATCTGCAACCCGCAGTGCCTGGGGGAACCAAACAAGGACCCACAGTCCATGGTGTCTGGGACACAAGCCCAGAACTCGTGGTCTCAAATGTGGGGATTACATTATGTAATTTTACTGATATTCAACCTTCAGAATCCTGGGACACCAACCAAGGACCCACATGTTGGGATTAAACCCACGCTCTCTTCATGATCTGCAACCTGCAACCATCTGGGAATCAAACCCATGCCTCAGGGGCTCTTGCCTCGAGGTAATTCCAGAGTTCTACTGTACCAAAATAACTGGCGGGGGAGGGGTGTGCAAATCAAACCCATGGATAAATGATTACGAAAAAACGTTGATTTGACCAATGAATCTAACCTCTCCAAGAAGGAAAACAAATAGATCTAAACTAAGAATAATAATTATCGTTACGGGACATATAACTGTGGACTACCAGGTACTGTACTGTACTGTAAATATAATTGGTGTTTTTTACTTTGGTACGGTACATTATGTAAATTTTTTTTAGCCAAACACAAAAAGAGATGGAATTGAATGTTTATCATAACAAATAAAATATATTTATGGTCAAAAGGAATGTTCAAAGTTCAATATTAGCTTCTCATATTCAATTTCATTTGGACTGAATTATATTCGGAGTTGTGACAAATGCAGGGTGGCGGAATTTACAAACACAAATGGCCAAAGAGCGCTTGAGAGCTCGTACAAAGAAAGTTACTCAAGACTCGAGAAAGAAAGCGAGCCGAAAGCCGAGCAAAAAAAACACCTTCGCACAACTAATCTGCACAACTAGAGTGCCAGTGTAAGTGCGTTCTATCTCAAGATCAATAATCAATAGTGTAGTAGTAGTACTGTAGTAGACAAACGTGTGGCGACCGCATGAGAACCCATCGCAACGCGGCCGATGGCGGCGAAGACGACGAATACTTGTACCGCGGTGGAGAAGGGGGCATCCAAAATGACGACGAAGTGGCGCCCGACCGACCGCGACCGCAGGACGCCCGGCAGCCCCTCGCAGAGGCGGAAAAGGCCGACGCTGCTGCGGGCGAAAAGACGGACGCCGACGACGGCGCGGCTCCTTCCGATGTTCCCCCATTAAGCCCAGATGTGCCGCTCGATTCGCCGCGACATCAAGCAAGCAGTACGACTCCTTCCCTGACCCTGTGGCCCCTCGCCGTCCTCGTCTTTTACACCGTTTCCGGAGGACCGTTTGGCATCGAGCCTTCTGTTCGCGCGGCGGGAAATCTAGGCGCCATCCTCGGATTTTTGATTGCCCCCCTGATCTGGTCGATTCCAGAGGCGCTCGTCACCGCAGAATTGGGCGCGTCTTTCCGCGATCCGTCCGCCGGCGTGGCGTGGGTCGAGGAAGCGTTTGGTAAATCAGCCGGAGCGCTGTGCGGATACCTCGGTTGGATCAGTGGAGCCACGGACAACGCCATCTATCCAACGCTCTTCCTTGACTATTTATCGAGCGTGGCGGGATGGAACCTGGGGGGGTGGGAGCGTTTCTTAAGCATCGTGTCGATCACAGTTGCGCTGGCGTTGCTCAATTACAGGGGGCTGGAAGTTGTTGGTAAAACCAGTATTGCAGTCTGCGTCATCGCCATGAGTCCATTCGTCTTGCTTACTGTGATGGGTGCGAGTAAAGTGCAGCCGTCCCGGTGGTTACAAACTCCGGAAATCTATTCGGACGAGGACGGCGGCGACATGACGATATTCGACGATGTCTTCGAAACGGCTCCGGGACCGCTTCCCCTCATCGGACTTGGCGGTATACTCTGGAGACCGTACCTAAATAACCTTTTCTGGAGTTTCAACTCCTATGATGCCACCGCGGTGAGTGAATGAATGGCATGACACAGCCGCATCGCCACAGAAATGGATACTGCTTAGGAAAGTTCGTTGTTTTGACCGGCTATGCATTTTATATTCACCATCGCATGAAGTGATTATTCGCAGATCCAATTAGTGCCTTATTTACGTGCTTTTGTGTTGTCCTTTCTTTTCGACTTGTCATCTCGATGCAAAAAGTCGTTCGCGTCCGAAACGACCGATCTTCGATCGACGTTTCCCCGCGGAATCTTCTGGGGTTTCGTCTTTAGCACGTTCTCCTACCTCGTCCCCCTCTTAATCGCGACGGGCGTGTCGGACTACGAACAGTCCGAATGGGTAGACGGATTTTTCGGTACCGTCGCTGTTGACATTGGTGGAGAGTGGCTTGGAGGTTGGATGGTCTTCGCTGCGGGAATCTCCAACCTGGCTCTGTTCGAGGCCGAAATGTCGGCCGATTCCTTCCAACTTATGGGAATGGCCGATAGGGGACATTTGCCTTCCATCTTTGGACGTAGGAGCAAGTACGGCACGCCGACGGTAGGTATCATCGTTGGGACATGCGTCATAATGTCGTTCGCGTGGGTTGCGGATTTCGGCATGCTTTTGGAGCTACTCAACGCGAATTATGCGATTTCGCTTCTGATGGAGTATGCAGCGTTCGTGAAGCTTCGTCTTCGCCGTAAGGACCGTGAGTAAGCGTTCATAACCGTCATCATTTTTGTTTGGTGAAGTCTTGCTATGTTGCTTTGACTGCAAAGACAATATGTGTCTTTCCCCCCTACAATTGGGCCATTGCTTTCCACTGTTTTGATTCTGTAAATCTTTTTTTCCTTGCGTCCTTGCTTCGGTTGTCGTCCGTTGTTTCTTTAATTTATCAATTGTTGTTTCTCGCCCGTTTGTATTTACACTTCGCTCCACATTTCTCGTCACTCAATGTTCGTCACCCCCTTTAGTGGAACGCCCCTTTCGCATTCCCATCCCCGATTGGGCCGCAGTCCTCCTTGTCCTCCCACCCACCCTCGGCATCTTTGTTATATTCGCCATCAGTAACTGGTACGTCTACGCGTTCTCATTTGGGTCCATCGTGGTCGGGTATCTCCTGTTTCAATTCAACCAAGTCGCCAAACGGAGGAAATGGTTCGTGTACAACGAGACAAAGCCGGCGTTGAGGAACGGCGAGTACGCCGCTGCCGCACACACCGCATCAGACAACGACGATCAGTCAGACAACATTTCGGGCCCGAGCGCTACGGAGCGATCCTATTTTTCGCTACCGGGAATAGGAATGGGCAGTGCGGAAGACCATTACCACGGCGATGATGGTAACGCGCGAACCATGCCCCTGATCGAAGCTGATATTGCAGGGGGCGAGAGGATCGGCCCGCCATGGCAATATCCCACGGAGGGCGGCGCGGAATTTCCTTTCGAGGAGAGAGGAATTCTGTGATTCTCTTGTGGTAGAACTTCTTCATGTAACTCAATTGTTTCTATTCCTCCTATGTGTTGATGAAATCCCACGATAAGGAGTCACGTCACATCATCGCAATGTAAGAATATGCGTACAAATTATGAAAATAATAGTTTAATTATATGAAGGTGCTTAGTAACCCGTAACCCATATCTTGAAGACGGCACCTGCTTTGATGACACAATTGTATTGGTATTGTTGAAGAACGTAGATGGATTGCTTCTCTGCAGCCAATGATTCTCCACACCTCACGACAATGTGGAACCACTTGTGAGCAATTGTGTTTTATATGCGCACAAGCCAACTTTTATTATGTTGAGGCCCGTTACTATCTCACCCCACGTGACGAATCGCCCGCACACCTTATTATGTACCCGGTACCCGGTAGAACTCACTCTCACCCGCTGTACGAACTACAAATAACGACAGTGCTTGTTGCAGTGTAGCTAGTATTGCCGGTAAAAAAGGTACCTCTTGCCTCTAAAGAAGCGTCTATCCATAAAACACAAAACACTCATGCGTATATTTTCGGTAGTAGATACTAGTAAAATGAACTCAGGCAAAGAAAGTCATACATCCAGTTTGCGAAAGTTTCATGCTAGAAATGGGAGAGCTCCAAGGTAATATGTGGATCGAACGGCATAAAAGCCACCCCAAGGCGATGTGCTAGATCTAGCAGCTCAGACGTATCTTTCCAACGCAGTGAACGAAAACAAAAATCAAGGAATATGATTACACTCCTGAAGTACCCCATTTGGCGGCAACGCTCCCTTTGCAGGTGCAGGTCGGTGTGTTGGTAACTTGCCACCATTCGATAAGATGAAATATGTTGCTCCCTTCTCTCTCGAAGCACCTGCCTGTGTACTCTCCTGCAAATTTTACTCAACTCGCGTGACTTCTAATATGTATGTCACAGACGAAGGCTGAAGCCAATGGCAAAATGAATACGTATAATACCAAGAAGGTTTCCACGGTCATCTTCAAGGTGCGGCTTATTGGACACACCCTTCAACGTATACCCTCCAGAATCTTGCTTTCCCCATAATATCTCAATGGTATCACATCAAGATGATCTGCACCACCGTTTTGTACAATGATTTACTACTGAGTGCCAAATACCCTCAGACATGTAGTTATCAATGATATGCGTTTTTGAATAGAATTGCATCACGATGCCATTTAGTCCATTATTCGTGCACCTACTTACATATAGGTATAGAACACTAAAAATGGCAGGCGAACATATATGAAAACTCTTTGGAGAATCAGCTCAGGGTAAATCATGGTTTCAACTTGCTTCGTCATATTGTCTTCTCGGTGCTCGGGTCTCATTTGAACATTAGTCTCGATGCAGACAAACACATTCTTCAAATGCATTATTCTTCACGATATTGTCGGCATCGTGGTTTGACCACACTCTCTTCTAAGATGGTTGATGCGGTCGGCGTTATCGTGGGCGCTTTCTTCCCTTCTGACAGTAGGTTTTGATATACTTCTTGACGCCAAATTTATGCTGACTGACCTGTGAGCGCGGGCGCAGCTGCAGCGCGTCCTCTCCACTGCGTCTGTAGCATACTTACTTGTACATAGTAGTACATCTGTTTATATTTCTCTTTCGTTTTTACAATCAAGAATATATGTGCCAAAATTAGTACGTAGATATGATTAAATTATGCAACGCATAAAGCAGTAACTGGTAAGATTCGTATAAGCATACTCTTTGCTGGTCTACTAAAGGCATGCATATAATGGCCCAAGGATAATCAAACCTTTGTACACATGCACATTTGAAAATGCAAGATAGCCGAATTGGTGTCGAAGCAATACCTACTTTATGTGCGATCTAAGGGCTCGTAGCCTCGTAACACGCAATACAGCCATCAAAAACCGCCTTTCATTGCTCTATATATCTTTGTTAAGTTGTCTCAAATTATTTCTCAACTCGATGGCGTATTGCAACCTAGTAGACCACACTCTCATAGCAGCAGCATTGACAGCAACTCCATCTCGGACGACAGAATTGTAGAGACGCCTGCACTCTGCCTTTCGATTTCTCACTTCTTCTGGTCTGATCGACCGGATCAACCTCGGAAGATCCACGATTCTTGCCTCGCTCACGACAAAGACGCAACCACTCCAGTCTACCTCGGGCGCGAAAGGCAGCACGACCCCCCCCGCCACGACCACTGGTATGCCTCCAGCCGATAGGACTTCTCCAAAGCGGTACGAAGAAACACCAGACCCCCCTGGACAGAAACCAAATGTTGAATTCAACATTAAATCATCAAATGATTCTGTAGAATCATCATCGTAGGGTGCAAACACTCGCTTTTCACCCAATCTGTAATGCTTGCACTGCACGTCGATTTTAACATCATTTCCCCCCCATAGATACTCTGCCGCGAGCCACCGATGCTGATAGTACGGTTGTAAGCTTTCCTGAATCGACCCTTTGAACGCAAGGAGATATTTCCTAGGACCACCGTCGCCGACATCGCTCATGGTAATACCTCCCACGTCATGGCTGCTATTATTTCCTGTTGGTGGCTCCCAAACACGAGGCAGGGGCAGAGAGATGTCGTACCCCTTTCGAAAGTGAGCGTCCGTCATAGTCATTGTCCCCATCGCCGCCATCTCAAATTGCGTCTTTCCGAATGCAGGGTCGCCAATATTGGTGCTGAGAACGAAGTGATTCCTTCCGTGATCAAAGTGTGGAGAAGTCGTTGCGTGTACGGCATCCTTGCTGTTGGCAAAGAGCAGACACGCTTCGTCCGGATTTGCAACGTACTGCACGATGCTAGGAATCTTCGTCGCGACGAGTCTTACCGTTTCGGCAGAAGACAGTCCGTGAGCATATACCTTCATTGGAAGGTTCATTCTCATACGATGGAATGTTGTAGAACTATTGGCGGCCGACAGAGAATCCCCAATGGCGCACCGATCAAGATCGAAACATGGGTGCCTAGACGTGGACATGTCACCGAGGGAGCACTGAGCCTGCTCGTATCTCGTCCGGAAAGGCTTACGAACGCCGTACCTGGAAAGGAGACGGGTTTCGCCGTCGGTAAAGCGCGAATTGTGCGTGCTAGCCGACCGTGGATGTGGCGATCCTTCCCATTCGAACGACGGGAATGGTGGACACTTCCCTCGTCGCTCCATGACGCTGCATGCATGCTCGGCGGCAGTATTATTGTCGTGATTTCCGCAATTACGGCATGCCCACATCTTCGTCTTTTTGTCGTAAAGGCAGCTTCTGCCGTGGGCGAGGTCGTCACGCTCGCCAAACATCGACGTATCTTCTTGGGGCGGACCGATTACTGTGCCCACAAGAAAAGAAGAGCCTACATGGTGCAGAAACGTCAGCGGATAGACGAGCGCCATCAACGCTAGGCATGCCAAGATAGCAGTGCGAAACATCGCCTTGCTGCCTGCCACCATTTTCCCCTTTTATTTCGCGTTTGTTCGGCTTGAGTTTTGGAGGCCTTTCATTCTTGTCAGGTGACATTGTTGATTCCCGGAACTGGTCTCGTTTCCTGAATCGTATGGATTCCCGGAATTCTCAGAATCATAAAGCTGTAGTCAATGAAATATATTTAGTCCATAACTTACATCTACAGGAATGGACAGAGATAGTAGAGGTTTTTGGAGGGTAACAGTATGTACATTGAATCTCAAAATGTTCAACATTAATTATAAGCTTCCACACGCAACATGGTCACAATACCTTATTTCGAATTGTAGCTTTGAGTAAATATAGGTGACGTGTTACAATCCCACATGCTGAACCAATCTTGTTGATGGAGAACATATGGTGGGGGGGGACGCATCGTCCTTCGGATTTATGCAACACGGACGCCCCGAAGACAACCACTCCGCTCCGATTCGCCATGTCTGCCGCATTGTAGGCACGGTCGGTTGTGACCCTCGTATCGACCCTTGTCCCTCGTCCGGGATGTTTCCGACCACCTCAACAACATTTCCGACCTGTGCCGGTTCGATCAGGGAAAGTCCCTGGCGGTCGAGAAGGATAAATTGGAGGTGCCTAGAGGTGATGTGGAGGGTCCATACCCCCATCCTCCGTGTGGAGATGCGCCATGTCACTCATCATCAAGGATGACTAACCCTAACCCTAATTGGCAACAAGCCATCTCAATTATCAACAGTGATTTTGTTTCAAGCGATGAATGTTCAGAAAAGTAGGTGTTCTGCATATTTGCGTCCACCAATGATCATGATATTGCCGACTCCTGATCTACTTTTTAATCTACGTAGGATAATATACAATAATTTCCGACAGTATCTCTAGAGAGTAACCATTAATTAGACACGTTTGGATTTGGTGAACACATCTGGACACCAACCCAGATATCACCAATCAACAAATACAAAGTCAATATAATATCAGTAATGTTTTGTACAAAGGATTGTGGAGTGCCTTTGTTAGAAGAACACATCAAAAAACATCATAAATCGGCCTGAATATGGATATTCATCATACTGTACACAAATGATTTGAGGTCAGCTCGCGTATATTTTAAAAGGCGAGCCTAACAGAACTTGTGCTACCTGTATGTACAAGATCAATGTGTGAATGCAATCCCAACATCTGAATGTGTGTACACAGTCTGATTTCAAGTATATTGTTTTAAATCACCACTCACCAAGAATGATCATATAGCCACGTCACCCAACCACTCTCAGGATACAGTATGTAGTCGTCGTCTGTGTAATCTCCCAAAAAATCTTCGTTTTTTTGTAAAAAGCTATGTTTGTATAAAATAGTGGTTGGTTCAAAATTCTGGCTGATGTGCTGCGCCCTTAATGAATGGCATTCACATTCATTTATCGTTTTGGCATCGTGATTCTTTCTTCCATTTCGATGGCCCTTAGCATATCTTCGACAAACAAGAACTTCTCCCTCAGTTGATCATCGCCCCGAAGTCGTGCAGCATCCCGCTTGTCCTTGTCAATCAGCAAAAAGTAATTCCAGCTCACAGCACGCACATCTCCCAAAGATAGGTACCTGGAAAGTTCCTTTTGGCTGGGTTAGTTGCATCCCATATTTCCACTGTTTGGTATGACACCCAACTTGAGGCGTAGCAACAGTGTCCTTGGTGTCACTTGGTGCTGAAAATTCCCAATGGACCGTGCTTGATACATTCGTAGGAAGACTTTGATAAGTCACTGTTAGTACTACAGTAATCAATGGGCCTGCTAGCGCGAGCCTATTTAAAACTTTTAATCTTGCTCGTACGAGAGCAAGATAATATTTTCTTGGCGCGGTGCTTCGAACCAATACGGCAGTATGGTTCTACGAG
Source organism: Porosira glacialis (assembly GCA_036939395.1). Lineage (NCBI taxonomy): Eukaryota > Bacillariophyta > Thalassiosirophyceae > Thalassiosirales > Thalassiosiraceae > Porosira > Porosira glacialis. The sequence continues at coordinate 11,330 of JALLOR010000240.1, forward strand.
TTCCCACGTGGAAAGTGACAACTTTTTAGTATTTTCAATGACACGTCGAATACAATCCTACTTACCTACT
>JALLOR010000241.1:0-11963 GCA_036939395.1 Porosira glacialis
AGAGCCAGTATCCAAAAGTAATTTCCACACTTGGTGCGTATTTTTCATTGTATCGTTTCTGTGATTTGTTTTGTTCCCTACGCGTAATGCGGTAATTCTTAAGATTGCGCTTGTTCTCACTGGTAATTTAGTAGGGTTAGGGGAAATTTTATTGGCACCTGAGTAAGTTTTAGATGTTTTATGTCGATAATGTTGCTTAAAAACTCAGTGTTTACAACTTTATTCATCACATTGTTTAATCTGGTTTCAGATACTATAGGCTTATTCCCCAGCCTAATTTCCAAGTCACTTCCAAAGTCAGAAGAAGAGCCTTCATGGGTCATGGCTTTGACTCTCTTGCTCATTTTCTTGAGCTTCTTCTCCATTTCTTTGTTCAATGCCTTGAGTTTCTTCATGGCATGGTTGGATTTTGAAGCACCCACACTGTCATGTTCCTCTTTCGAAAAACATTATGCACTATTGTGGGTCCATAAGGCCTTCTTATTGGCCTTGCACCAAGCAAAATGGTTGTCATTGGTGCACCTCTTCTTGGGATTTTCTCCGGTTTTAGGACAATTTCCGCCTCTTCCATCATTTGCCTTGCCCTTAGGTTTTGGTTTGACATTTGGTTTGGCTTTCGCCTTGCTCGCATCAGCCTTGCATTCTTCTACCTTTTTCTCATTTTCCACGCCCTCTAGTTTCCCTACTAGAACCATTACATCAGTAGGGGCACTATTTGGATGGATGGTCTTGTACATTAGTACCCAGGCATGAGGTAGCATCCTTAGTAATGTAGGCACGCACATACTGTAGTATACTGGGTTAATCCCACATTGAACTTCTTTCCTGCCGCGATTTTAAACGTAGGAGTTTCAGGAATTTTAGGAATTAGTCCGTTCAACTCGAGTTGACGATGAGCGATCTGACACACATTAATATTATTGTGTTTGCGTAGGCCTCATTCCATGTATTCGTTTTGGAGCATGGCGGCTTTGGGTTTAATGTATCTGAGTGTGTGCTCGTGAATACACTCGCAGAGCGTAGCAACGGTCATTCCAGGAGAGATTTTTTTCTCGTTCGGACCGTCCTGTTCCGTGTAACAGATTATCGCGGTTACTTGGTCCCATGTATCTTTATCGTCGTTTGTCCAGCATGTCGCTGTACAACTTGAAAACGTTTTTGATGCCCTTTGTCTGCTGCTTGAGAGCGATAGAGAGGTTTTTCTTTTGGATGGTAGTCCTAGTATCTTCTTCAATAGCTTCTATGACTGCCGTGACTTTACGAGCTCCCTTTGCTTGCAAAAAGTTCTTCACCGACTTTGCGTACAAAGCATGCGAAACTTGCAACTTCAGAAATTCTTCCTCCATAGTACCCTCATACCTCGTGAGCTTCGTCTTTGTTAACCCAAGCTGAACTCCGACAGTACTAGGTTTAGTAATTTCTTCCCTATGAACCACCGGCTCAGGAAGAAATTAGACAGATACTTCATTACTGAAGGGGTTGTTCCTCTCACAGTTGGACTGCACCAGTGAACTCAGCACGTAGGAGATTACCATGATTATCTCTTTTGCTCACGACTAAAGTTAATACGTAGTTTCCACAGTCTAAAACATAGGATGACGTTTGATATCAAATTTCCTCGGGGCGGTAGCTAACGACAGTAGGTATATAAATTAAAATGTTGATAGAAAATTATGATTATTTAAATGGTTAAAAAGGGGTGATCATCTATGATCATCCTAAAAACAAGATCTTATGATCGTTACGAGTTCCCATGTAATATTTACAGGGAAGAGGATATCATCGCATACGTTCTGGTATGGAACATATTTGTAATGATATCTTAGTTTTGTAGAGAAGGTATCTTAGACGTGTTTAGACAGATACTTAGTCCAGCGTTTCATTAGTATTTTAGCACGTTACTTGTAGTAGAGACTTATGGACTTAGATACTTGTGTTTGGATATTGCGGAGTGTCAAGATCCGAACACTAGTTTCGATACGTAGGAATTAGTATCGAGTAACCTGTTCTTTAAACAAGTTACGAGCTCTCTAGTTGCGAGCTCTATATTTATCTTCTGAATTAGAGTGTGCACGTATTAGGACTCCATGTTACCACACGGGTACAACGGCTGGTTCCAGGTACATCATCCACCATCCAACAACACACCTCCGCCTCTGCATGGGGGGGGGGTGCAGCTCCGCCCATGGGAGGGGGATCCCCCATTCCATAATTAGGGGCACAGGCCTCTCACATGGACTCTCTAGAGACCCCTCTTACAACATCTCAGCATATGGGCGGCACATCTCCAGTGCCGGCTCTGATGCCATAGACTCCAACCCATTGTTGGACTAATGCACCATCATACACTATCCAGCGGTCAACCCCATTCACCAGGGTCAAGCCCAAAGTGTCAGCACGAAAAATGACACCCCACAGACTTCCCCCTTTATTCATACCTACCCCAAAATATCAACCAGCGACCCGCAGCAAAAGACCATGCAGTGTCATGGGCTACCCATTACCGGATGAGCTCAGTTATCAGTCATGGTCCTCACAGAAAAGTGCGATAGGATCGTTTTGTTTTGCACCGCCACAGATGTGCATGGCCACAATGAACTATTGTCAATCGATGACAATGTGCACCCTGCCACATGTTTGTTGGATCATTTGGCACGCAATGGAACACCAGTGCACACATACACCATACTCTATCCTGCTGATCTGGAAGCCAACTTCTGTTATGTCTGCCACGGATTATCCCTCCGCAATGTCGAGTTTGTGCGCACTGAACTAGCAGATTAAACGAAGCACGGACATGTCATGGTATTGCCATGGATCAAGGTATTGCGGATCAGCCCAATTGGGATGGTCCCACAAGAGGGGAGACGTCCGCAACTTATTTATGATTACATGTTTAGTGGTCTCAACGACGTGACCTTTCGGTAGGCGCCATGGTAAGCCGTCCAGTTCAGCAGTACACTAGACCACCTCATCACCAAGATCCTCTTGGCGGATCTGACGTTCGAACCAGTATACCTAGCAAAGGTAGACTTGAGCGACGCATACATGCATGTGTGCTTATGGGCGGAGGATATACCACGATTAGCATTCGTTGTACCCCCTGCTACCGGTGACACTGGAACGCTAATCGATTTTCACCTCTCGTTGCCAATAGGGTTCATCAAATCCATGCAATATTTGTGTGCTGCAACGGAGAAAATTGCAGAAATGGTAAATGCATCCTGGGCCGCTGTGGCCAATGCACCGCCACATCACCTTGAAATCAACGCTGATGCCACACCACCGCAAGATATTGAACTTGCGGTCGGCATGCTGGAGTGAGACCTCTACCAAGACCTGGAATTATTGTGCAATAATCTTTCGCCAAAGGAAGCAACAAGGTTGCGCCGCTGTGTAGATGTCTACTGTGATGACCTGGATGAAGCACGGAATCATATTTTTGCAACAATCAATCAGATTTTTCGCCCGAACGACGAAACTGATGTTCATCGGCAGGAACTGAGATCGCTGAAGAAGCTGAAGAAAGTTAATGCAGCTTGGAAAATTCAAAATCGCATGCTTGGCTGGATCATCAACACTGTCAGAATGAAAATGTTGTTGCCACAGTCTCGGAAAGACAAAATTGAGAAGTTGCTCGCTTTATCTCCTCACTCAAAAAAGTGTACCACGGTGAAGAGGTGGTACAAATTGCTCGGCGTACTGCGCAGCATCCTCAAAGCCATTCCCGACAGCATGGGCCTTTTTTGCAACCTGCAGTTAGCACTTCTCAAACACGTTTTATTTCCATTTCTAGATGATGCTTGCCTCTCAGAACTTCCAGAAATGTGTGTCATCGATGCTTCTCCTGCAACTAATTGATTACGGCTTTGAACTTGTGGAATTTCTTCAGAAAATAACACATAAACAAAATCAGTGTCCCCATATCAACCCGCTCGTACCACTGTATTATTAATGATGTGTCGCCAACATCAAACCTAACACCATCCAACCAATGATTTTTTTCGGCAACCCAAGTGTGCAAATTCTTCATGGATAGTATTACGTACAATACGACCTAACCATATGGGCTCTCCAAATTCATTATCTGTGTCGCCCTCTAGAAATAAAAAATCAAGGTTGAACAAGTGTTTTGCAAAATCTTTTCTAGTCTTCCTCTGTGAAATAATTTCTTACCAGTCTCTCTAGAGATAGTACTGAGAGATAAGGTTCGAGAGTATGAATGGTTCCTCGAGGAAAAGAGGGTGCGCGATTGCATCACCGAGTTCAAGGAGATGGGAATCATCATGGCGCCGGAGCAGATCAAGTATCGAGTGTCCCATTTGCTTCTAAAACATCCCGATTACACCGGCGAAGAGGAGGATATATGTTTCAAATTTTAATATCTACGGGAAACTCACACATGCTATGGATATCAAAAGTTAATACACGAGAAAATAATAGAAGCGAGAAGGAAAGGGGAAAGGCAATGAGGTTGAGAAGCAATAATTTTCGACTTGTCCTTGTTGTTACGCACCAAATCCTGATGGCCGCGAAAAAGCTGGGAAATTAACTTTTGAGCGGGCTGAGGAAGGATTCTTCTTTCGAGAATTGTGTACAATTTAACCTGAACTGTTTGGATAAATTACACGAAGACGAGCTTTTAACAAAGTTCACAAAAGACATTTGCAAAGAAAGCAGGTGACCATACATATTTGCAATGGTAAACATAAAACCATACAAAACGATGATTACACTTTACATGAATTTACCTCTTTTCGATCAGTTTATAGTTTGCTTTGACTTTCTTGACATTAGAGCAACACAAGATGTGTTCTCACTTCTTTTGTTTGGTTTAAGTCTTTCTTAAAAGACACCCCCCCCCAACACACAAAGGCGTGGTTTGTTTGCAGTTTTCTTTGAGCACCACCTAATCATGTTCACATCTCCATATAGATAGTTTTTTTTCCCCCGTAAGTACATGGTGACCACTACGTTCTTAAACCCAACGTTCGTGCAGCTAGCCACACTGCAAATATGAAAGTTCAATACTCTCGGCATTCAAAATGGGAACTGTCTTCGGTTGCTGTTAACAACTAATACCATTTCTGTTACTTTTCTTCTTCGCCACATAGTAAGATAATATATTTGTGATGAAGAGTGCATACTATATCCTATCAAATCTTTTACAGTGTATACTTTGTACTCACCATTTAAAATGAAAACAGTTGTTGCTGATCACTACATACTACTAGACTTTGTTCGTATTCTCCATCTTCCCTTAGTTCCATCCGAATTGTTCGTGACGCAGGGTGCGTACTGTATCTTTACTGTTATATCTTCTATTGTTTCAAATTAGCCCCGTGGTTTTTCATTAAATTGTTCCACTGTACAAAAGTATTGACCGCCCCATCCAAAACCCCCCTCCCGACATTTGAACATGTTTGCGTTCCTTTCCTCCTCTCTTCAACCAAAAGAAATCTTCGACTGAAGCGACGAAATTGCAATCGCAAACGCCTGTATGGGAGTCAACGGATACTGAAAGTCCATAGTAAACGCATGCCGCCCCTGTATCCTCCCAAACTGCAGCATAATATAATCCTGGTTGGTCCGTTCGCACAGCTGAAAGTTCTTGACGGACGCCACGCTCACCCGTCCTCCAAAGTTGAGGACGAAGGCGCCGAGTTCCATGTTCCACCACGGGGGTCGGTTCTGGAGGATGCTGAGGCCGTGATCGTCGACGGCCGCTGCGGCTGCGGCCGCCTCGCCGTTTTCCCCGACGTGATTGTCCCCGTTTTCAATGCCTTCCATTCGTTGCTGTATGGTCTTGAATCGATTCAGCATCCTGTTGGAAGAAGATGAGTTTGAATTAGTTTGTTCGGAAGCCTCCCCGTTGCCACCTTCCGGCGTACGCCTCCATTCCGCACTGATCGATCCGTCCTCCAAAACCTTGGGAATACAAACGTCCATAATTCTCGGACGGTTTCCCAACAGATTGGCCGTGTACGTAATCGCCCCGTTCTCTTCCTCGACACTGGCGACGTTGGCGTGCGACGACGACTGCCCCCCCTGCGAATCGTGACTGCTCGCATCCCCACCGACCGAGTTGGCAATCGCTCTACGGCTCGTACGTTTTGCCATCTTCTTCTTCTTGGCCCCACTCGTCATGGAGGGACTCCACGATGTTCTTCGGTTCATCCTACCACCGCTGTTATTGCTCCGCGATTGTTCGGCATCATGGTTATCATCGTCGTAATCACTGGGAACGCCGGACTGTTGTTGCTGTCGGGACGACGACGACTTTCTTCGGAAGGACGCCTTTCTCGCCAGTCGTGCAAATCCACTTACACCACTGCTTTTCCTTCGACTATAAGGAGGAGGGGGCGGCGGCGGTTCCATCGCTGGTGCCACCACAGGTTCAACCGCATCGATCCCATCATCGATAACGGCGGTGTAGGCATCACCTAATAACGCTCTATTGTTGTCATCGTCCGACGCCGAAGCGTTTTCTGCCGCAGGATTATCGTTATCGTTCTTCAGCCTCCCCTTTCCTCCAATAATATTGCCACCTTTCCCTCCCACCGCTGCCCCATCACGCTTCTCATCGAGCTTGGTCGACGACGACGTCCCCATTCGTTCATCGGTCGTTGGCGGAGGAGAAAAGATTTGGAATTCCGTCCCGATGAAATTGCTCTGCAACCTCCCGAGTTCCACCGGAGGATACGACTTCAAGTTGGAGGAGGAAGCGCGTGACGACGGTGACGGTGACGATGATCCCGGTTCCCCCTCTGCCCGGGGAGACACGGAAAGCCCACTCTTCTCACCCGGCGCCAACGAGTACTGCGAGGCATTGTTCGTACCCGCGAAATGAGCATCGACGTCGCGCTGTTGGGGGAGGCTCATGTGGTAGTTATTCACGCCGCGCTTGGAGGTGGGCGTGGAACCACCGGCGCTGCTGCTGTTATTGCTGCTGTTATCTTCGAGTGTTTTATTCTTCCTTCCGCGGTTCTTGGCCACCACCAGCACCGTATCCTTCCTCGCCCGAGGCATGTGAATGGAGTCATTCCCCGCCGCGGCCGCATCACTCGCCGCCGCATCGCTCGAAGCACCCACATCCCTGATAAACAGCCGATACTCGTAACTCGGAAAAAACCTCCCCTTGACATTCACCCCCTTCTTCTTCGAAGACACCTTCACCCTCTCGATTTCGCACTGCACAATTCCAATGGCCTTGGGACACGGCCGGGTCAAGAATTGGTGCAGCGAGGACATGCGCGGGACGGGGGACTGACCGTTGTAAAAGTGAATCCCCGCCGACAGGGGAAACACGTGGTCCCAGAAGTCGAGGAGGGTGTCCTCAAAATCTGCGCCGGCGGCCAGGGTGTCGTTGGATCGAGCGAAGTGGGACTCGAGTTTGCGTTGGTAGGATTCGCACCGGTCCCAGAGTTCGGAGGTGGCGGCGGAGGCTAGGCGATCTTCCTCGAGGTCCGACTTGAGCGGAGTGGGAGTACCATTGCTTCCATTCCCGGCGGGGGGAGATGAACTGTAAATCTCCACCGCAGCGTCAATCTGGCGAGGGGGTGGAAGCGGCATCATGTTGGCCATATTTTCGGCGGTGTACTCCGTCGGATGGTGGTGATAAGAGTTATAATGAAGACGAAGATTGGCCGAGCCTCCACCGTAGAAGGACGCGGAATTCCGCAACAGGTGGGATGCCAGCGAGTTGTTGGGACGCGACTGCGGCACCGGTGCCATCACCGAACTGGGCAGCGCTGCAGGAACAGCGAACGAGGCCGCCAATGCCGCTGCCGAGGGAGGCGGCGCATGGACATAGTGAGAGTGGTAAAGGGCCGATGATGCCGCCGAAGATCCGGAGGACCCCATGGACGGAATCGAGGACAGCGTCGTTCGCTCGAGGGCGGCAGCGGCGGCGGCGGAGGTGGCCGTTGCGGCGAATAGAATTGGGGCGTCCGCCGCTGCCGCTGCCGAGGATGCCAATGCTGACGCTGCAGCCGCAGAGGATGACGAAGCCGCATTGGATTTCAGTGCCGCAGCCGAAGCCGCCGATATGGCAGCCGAAACGGCCGATGACGTCACCCCCGCTGCCGAAGCCGATGGAGACACAAAGTCGGGACGTCCGCCAAAGTCGTCCATCATACTGGGAAGGCCGACGCGTCGCGCTTCCATGGTGGCAGTGGCGGGAATAGCGGGAGGAAGGGTCTCCCACCACGACGCCGGCAGGTCGGTGCCAACACTGCTTCCATCGACTCCGCCGAGGAGACCCGTTCCTCCGACGCCGCCAACCCCGGCCACGCCGGAGGCAAAGCCAGTGCCGCCGACAATGCCCCCCCCGCCTCCACTCAGCGTGGAGTGTTGGTGCACCAAGTCCCCCACGGTGTGCGTCCCAAACGGCCAGTCCCGTCTCTGCGGTGCCGCCATCCCCATCCCCATCGCCGCCGCCGCAAAAGGACGATCGGGATTAAAGAAGTTGACACTCAAATCGGCCGCTACCGAAGACAGCCCACCGTTCTCATCGTCGATGGCCGCACGTCCCGCCAGATGGCCATCGGCCAAATGACGGTGGATGCGGACAGTGGGACCGGGGGCGGGGACCGGAGCCTCCGTAGTAGCTGTGTTTGTGCTTGCGACCTTGGTGTTGGTGTGGATGTCAACTGACAAACTTGGCGAGGAGGGAGAATGAAACAACACAGATCGCGACACGACTCCACCATCGGAACTGGAAAATCTCCGGGGATGACGGGGGATCTGTCCCCCCGCCGCACGTCCCCTTGATAACGTTGATCCTAGACCACCTCCCATTCCAACCCTATCATTCACGGGTGCCATGGGATCGTAATACCCTCCCAGTGGAGGAGCCAGTCCCACCAAACTGCCAAGGCCGCCGGGCATGCCAACGGCCGGGGCAGGAGGACGGAGGGAGACGGCCGTATCGGCGAGGCTGTGTCGACGCGCCCGGGCGGCGGGGGCGTCGCTCATGGCTCCCATTCCTCCTCCGGGCCGGCCGTTTCCACCGCCCGAAGTGCCGTTGTCGTCATCGTCGAGTGCCTCTCGATTTTTGTAGAACAACGTCTTCTCGTCGAGGTACGTATCGCCGCCACTTCCGCCTCCGATGCTGCCAATGCCATCGGTACGGTCAAAGTAGGGGAAACGATGGGGCGGACGTGCCGCGCCTCCATTGCCGCCAATGTTGTTGTTGCGGTTAATGCCCGGGACACCGTGGTGGTGGTGGTTGCCGGCACCGCCATTCGCCGTGCCGTCGTTGGTACGTCTCTCGTTGCGTTCGGGGTAGAAGGGATCGAGAACCACCTTTGTGCCGGACCCTGCTTCATTGCCATCAGTGCCGTTGGTGGCACCATCGGCACCATTGACATTGCCTGCCTCGGTGGGGATCTCATCCTGCACCGAGGCCATGCCCCCCCGTGCCGCAGCCGCATTCGCAGTCGACGTCCCACCCTCCATCTTGCTCGCCTCCAACGACATACGCCAAACCAAGGTGTGGTAGGCATGTCCGTGGGGGGAGGGATAGATGGGTACGCCGTGCTTGACGTATAGGGCTGCTAGTTCACGGGCATCGGCGTGCTCTCCCGTGGCCTGTGTTTTGTGTAGTGTGCAAAACATGGGGCCAATGGGAGGGTAGAGATGGGGGGAATGAAAGGAAGAGCGCAGAGGACAAAAAAGGGGCAGGAGAGAAACGGATGCAAAGAAGGAAGGTGAGCGACGGGGACGGATCCACAAGCAAGATATAAATCAAAACACGTAAAAGATACACAATAGGACGGGCATCTTTGTATTTCAATAATGCAAAGACTATCAACTGACAGTATCTGCATTTTTGACAAAGCAAAAGTAGATCCGCCACCTCAAAAATCTCCACGCTCCCCTCTCTTTTGTGGAAGAAGGAAAAGACGATATTTGTGCATGTCATGTGTGCATATCATGTGCGCATATCATGTGTGCATATCATGTATGCATATCATGTGTGCATATCATTTGTGCATATCATGTGTGCATATCATGTGTGCATATCATGTGTGCATATCATGTGTGCATATCATGTGTGCATNTATCATGTGTGCATATCATGTGTGCATATCATGTGTGCATGTCATGTGTACACGTCATGTGTGCATATCATATATGTACACATCATAATATCCTCCCCCCAGTCCAACACACATACACATGACTCCACGCCCTCCCCCTCGGACAAATACTGTAACAAAGAAGGTAGACCAGTAGACACTCACCCAAGCATAAGCCACCTCCCTGGCACACCGAAAACCATGCATCCTTACCCTCCGAAAGACCTCGGCCGCGACCGTCCGTGCCGTCTTGGAGGACGACCCAAGACTCGACCACTCGGCGGGCGTGCAGTATCCCGCCACAGCGTGGAGGGCGTCCGACGGCAGGGCCAATAAGAGAAGGGAGAGAGGCTTGCTGGTGCGGTACATTGTGGTTTGGTACATTGTGGATGGCGTTGGCAATGACGATGACCGCGGGACGGGTGGTTCCGACGATGGCCGTGCCAATGAGAATAACGATGACGGGACTGGCGTCCGATCGGTCACGGCTAGAGGAACCACGGCAACAACATTGGCGGGGGGAAAGGACAGTCTGGAGGCTGTACGCGGGGGAGAGTCTTCGAATAGAAGGCTTCGGCACGGAACGGGGGTTGCGACCGACTCTTCTTCGTCTTCCTCGTCGCCTTTTCCAACATCACCTTCTTCCTCCTCGTCGTCGCTGTCGTCTTCGTCTTGATCGACCGGTACGAGTGTCGCCACCGTAAGCGGTGCCGCGGCCTGCGGGGCGGCCGTAGCCACCTCTATGGCCACCGGGGAAACCAACACCGGCTGATTTGGCGGTGCAGCGTCGCTGTTGACTTCCGCTTCCGCTTCCGCTTCCGCTTCCTCCGCCACCGGGGAAACCGGGTGGTTGGCTTTCACTTCCACCGCCTTCCCCTCTGTCTCGTGCCCGGATCGCGAAGAGGAGGCTGATCGTGCCTCCGCTTCTTCTTCTTTGGGGGCAGCGGGCGCCTCCGCATCGCCATCGTTGACCGCGGCTTCTTCTACGTTATCGCCATTCTCTCCTTCTTCTTCTCGGTCGTCCCCTCTTTGCACGACGCCATCATCGCCCCCATCGTCATCGGCGTCATCGTCATCGGCCTCCTCCACGTCGACTTCGCCGCCGCTGCCACCCTCTGTATTATTCTCAACGGCGTCGCCGTTGTCGTGTCCCAGCGGCGGCGTCTCCCTGACGAGGGGAGCGGTACCGTCGTCGCCATCATCCCCCGGCGGCGTTGTCGTCACGTCGGTGCGGATGGCCAAGGAGTCGTCTTCGGCCTCGACGGTCCGACTGCCTTCCTCTTCCGTGGTCGTTGTGGTTGTGGTTGTGGTTGTGGTCGTTTCATCCTCCGCCGACAACGACGACGACGATATCCCCGTCGTCGTCGGGGCTTCCACCTCGGCGGCGGAATTCAATCCCATTTTTTTTCGTCCGCTTTCCTTTTTAGAAACTGAATGGGGGAGGATGTACCTACAAGTATTTTCGGCTGTGCTTTGGTGTTTTCTTGTGTTTGTCGTGTACGAGAAGTATGATATGGTCTCTATGTACCCGGTACACATGATGTTATGTAAGAAGTAGTAGTATCTGTCTCGTTATTTTTCGATTTTATTACGTACCGGGTAGGAAGCAGACCTACCAGTTTCTCCGCGCTCCTGTAACCGGACACGTCACGTTTTAGTCTTGTTTGGTGAATTTGTTCGTACAGTATCGGTAGCAGAAAAGAGTATTAGAATTCCTTCTCTCGGGGGAATACTTGTGCTCAAAGCAGATAGTCGGTCGATGAAATTACCGTAGTTTAATAATTGAAACGCTCCCCAAATTTCGGTGATCGGCACTAATTAGTGAACTTTAAGTACTAGTAATGCATGGACGTTCTACGGGGAGACCCCCGTGAACGGCTT
>JALLOR010000243.1:0-11378 GCA_036939395.1 Porosira glacialis
CGCGCCTGCTCCGAGCCTCGTCGCCAAGAAGACAGAACTTCTCCGGAACTCACCATTGTCGGAGGATAAGTGAGAGTGCTCCCTGTATAGGAATTAGTAGTCCATATCAAGAATGCAAATGACAAGGAAGGTGTTGTGGTGTCGAGCGGGTGACAATTTTGATTCATCCAAAATCAAAATTATTGTAGAGGTGTATTAGTTCCAATTGTCCATATTTTTCGTTATGAGGGCCATAGCTCGAAATCCTTAATTTGAGACGTTTTACAGCTTGACGTGTATTGAAAAAGATATACTAATACTTTCAAAGATTGTCTTTTAATTGACCTCATCTTTCTATCCTCGATAAAATTTTATTTTTAATAATACAATTCCGCTCGATTTAGAGAACGTTGAAGTATCATACTACGATTTTCATAAACTGTGTTTTCCTTTGTATTCCATGTCACAAGAGAGTGACTAGTCCGAAGAAAGGGTGTCAGACGAAGTAGTAGAAGCTGACACTTTGAAATCTTAGCTCTTTGGAAAAGGGACACTTATCAGATCACATCTAGTAATAACCTGGTTTCTACCAGAAAATTTTACGATACTAAAAATCTCCAAATCCTTGGCACTTGCTTCGCACGAACTCACCAAATCTAATTTCAGTATTCCAAGATAAACATTAAACGGAACTGAACAGCATGCTGATGTAGAGCGCAAAAGAAATAAGAAGTGGTCCTTGATATAAGGGTACCAATAGGTAGAAATAGTGCTCATCACGTAGGCCACTATTTAAGCATGCAATCCCTAGATTTTATGCCGTCAAATATGGCATCACTTTCTAAGATGGCGATTCATGTCCCCAACAATTCTCACTTCGCGTTCCTCGAAATTCAAAACGCGGCCTAGTTGGTCTTCCATCATTGACTGACTGATCAAATCGGCGCGTATTGCTAGATTTCTGACAAAATTTGCAGCGACATTTTGGGGCATAACAGAACTTCCCACGAGATGGTCCAGTGCCGAACACATGTTTGCACTTATGTCCTCTTTCAAATGCACGGATACTCGGACCAAATCAATGTCGGGAAAAGGAATGACGTAAATCGTAACGTGTCCAAAATGCCCGCTGATGGACATTCGTTCGTGATCAATTTCTAGAGATTCTGTTCCGTATACAATATGAACAGAGTCATTTCCGACGTGCCGTTTTCGAATGTTGATTCCATCAGGCATGAGGGGTGCAGTGTGGAAGAGAACCATGGAGTCTACTGCTATCGGCGGGGTTGAATTATCATTGTCGTCACTCAAACTGCTACCTATCCAAACGATAGCGAACGATCCGTCCGCTTCGCGCGTTGACGTATCAAGCCCCCCAGAAAAGTATTTCAAATGGCGGATAGGGACCATGTCTCCCAACTTATTTGCGAATTGCCAAAAATCCGTCGATCCTTGAGTAGCAGTGAGAAATTTGTTTCCTTCTGTTGTTGCATTTGGATCTGTTTTTACGTGAGCTGAATTTTTTCGCCTGCCACAGCCTCCGCCATACAGCAGAGCAATACGATGCGTCTTGTGGAGATTTGAAGAAGGAAAAACAATATGCAGATGAGAAAGGTAATGATGCAACTAAAAAAACTGGTAAAAAAGGCAAGGCCGTACAGTTCAACCCCCAGCAATAGCAAGTACTTTAGAAGAGAAACTCCTCACAAATTTCATTATCAAAATCAAGAATCCGCTGTAGACATCATTTGCAAGTGAAATCACGTTGAAAGTGTTTGGTATAAATTCCCAATGGCACCTTACCTGAAACGGTGTCGTGCGATCCAAAAGTGATATTGCGCGCTGAAGCTTAGGACCTTCATTTAAGAGTTTCGGAACGTCATGGGTGTGTATTGGAGGCCATGAGATGGCATCGCTGGTCTTCGAAGGGAATCCAAGTGATTCACTAGAGAAACCGAGCTTTTCTAATTCTGTTTGGACCAATTTGGTGCCATCGTTATCAATGAAAGATTTTAACCACGATGAAACAGTAAAAGTTTTTTCTTTCTGTTTCCTTCGACATTCTTCTGATTTTCTGCGCATTGCCCCGATGTCACCATCAGAGAAAGTCCTTTTAAATATCGAAGGTGTGTCACCTTCTCTTCCGCGCCCAAGTCCATTGTTCTTGTCCATCCTTTTTAGCGAGTGCTTGTGATTATCGAAATCATTCCAATACCAATAATCGTCATCTGGCCCCGCACTAGCTTCTCTTGTACCCTGTTGATCATTTTGCTGCAAATCTATACCATCAAACGCATGGTCAAAGCGCTTGATCAGTCCTTCTGCTTCAATTCGTATGTTCGAGTTTTCTATGCCACTCGCGAATTGATGTAGTCGCTTCGTGTGTGATTCGTCGGCTTTCAACTGTTTATCTTCTTTATCAGAAAGTTTCTGCAAGAGGTTCCAGTAAGGTAAGAAGCACTCAGGATCCTGCATAACGAGTTCATTTCGCCACTGCACTAAGCGTCGAATGCGATACGTGGCGGATCGAACTGTGATTTCAATCCACCCTCGGCACAGCGATTTTGCAGATCCAATTCTAAGCGACAATAAAACATTGCCATACTTCCAATAATCTGATTTCGAGCCATCATTGCAAGAGTCGACAGGAAAAAGCTCCAGTGCCAAAGCTTCACGAGACAAGTTCTTATGTTGCTGAGAAGAAGTGCAGCGCGATGATGCCAAGACTTTCGGAGATCTACGTAAGCGCCCCTGAATCAAATTACGCCGGAGGAGATCGTACATCAAGGTATGGGCGCATTTGCTGTTGTCTCCCAAAGTTCCAGCACAGTCTGTGTTGTGGTGATGTGTGGTACTTGAAACAAGAAAGAGCAACAACGCTGCCTCGTCATGAGATACCCAGCAAATAATTGCCTTCACACACTCTAAGGACATGACTTGAACTGGCCAGGAAATGTTACTTGAGCACAGATGAACACACATTAGAAAAGCGCGCCGACGGAATACTTTTGATGGCCCGCCGTCGAAAGCGAATATTTCACGAATCACTTCGGAGGAAAGTAGCACACAAGCCCAGATTATGAGTTAAAGATACAAATAAAGAAAAAATATGTCACATTTTTGGACAAAAACGTACCAGAGAGGAGAGGAAGAGTCAAAGCTGTCGTGGTAGCTGCGTTATCTTTCATGATTGAACACGTGCGGTCAACGAAATCAGATAAATACTCTTTCATTATCGCTTCGCGAATTTTGGTGCGCCCTTCATTTACATATTTCTTTCCTGTGATGCACTGCAGAGTAGTAAGCATCTTAACAAACCCGATGCAGGCAATTTTTACTACTTCAGGGTAAACGGACGTTACCAAGAAAGTGAGTTCTCTGCCCATGCTCTTATATAAGGCAAGCACGTATGGCTCGTTGAGTCGCTCGCTGCATGGTTTCTTAGATGATGAATCTTCTGTGTGACACGGTAGGTTCCCAAGGGAGCCGACCAGAGAGCTGATCGCGCGAGCGCGCCCGATCAACTCAATTTCTGTGCTGGTGTTTATTGGTGGAAGGTTTGCATCCAACCAAAGATTATTATCACAGTCGGAAGCAATCGACATCCCATGCGAAATAAACGACGCAAAAGATTCAAAGCAGATTGTCCGAAGAATTGATGAAAGACACGATAAACTCGACTTCGAGACGATGCCATCAAATGAAAGCGGCTCGTTCTCCTCGTGAGACGTAATGGCTGAAGATGCAAGCAAGACGGTTTTCATCGAAGACATAATTAATCCTACTCCAATTGTGGTTCCTTCTCTTGTAAAACTCAGACCCCCGGCAGAAGATTGGCGGCGTCCTGTTCTAATACGCGAGCGACTTTGTTGCCGACCAAGCTTTCCGTTAACTTGAATTATGCACTGTTGCTGTACAAATACAAACAGCGCTGTCGCGTTTTCGCCATAACTTAGATATTGGTGTTCTGAAACCACTGGCAAGGCACCGCTTACTTCCACGCTTGAGTTGGTATTGTGAATCCATTGATCAACCGATATCATGGACAACACATCAATGGGAATAATGCTAGTCACAACTTGCTCCCGTGAAACAAAAATACCGCGCCCATTACATGTGCAGCTCAGCCTTGCTAATGGTATGATAGATGCTAGGATAAGCATCGCACCCCCACTTGGGCCGATTACCTGAGGCGTGTCTTTATCTCCGTTCTCAACTAATTTGGAATAAAACCCCGCCGTGCTACAGAGGGCTTCAATAACGACAGGAATACTCCCGTGAGTATGCGGGAGCTCGCTAAAAGGGGACCGCAAACACAATTCCAACTGTTTGATGGCTTCAAGCCGAAGTTGAAACGATTCCCAAGCTGCTTTCCTCGTCATCCGGTCCTTTTGTACTTCGGATTCGTACCGCTGCGCCATTTCTAGCACCCACTTATCAATGCTGGGCTGGTCACTCACTGCAACGCTCTGGAGGATTTTAACAAAGTGCTCCCTGTGTTCTCTTTCACCCGAGATACTGCGGAACAGAACGCCGAGGACCCTGACGGCAAAGCATCTTAAACGAAACTCTTCTTCGATTACCTTAAAGCACCCCACAGCTGCAGTGGCGTCCCACTTGGTATCTCGCCCCTTGTGCTTCTCGTCTTTATCATCAAAGCTTAGATCCGAAATAAATACTTTGGGAAGGGGCGAGATTCCGGCCACATCGTCTATGCAGTTTGGTGCGAGCATAGAAATTAGCTGAGGTAGCAGCACAATGTTTATCAGTTCCAAGTGTACGTCCCTCACGTTCCTACCAAAGCAGAGGGCAAGCATGAAACATGGAAGCCCACGGCAGCAACAGAGGATTAGCACGATTAATATCGGGAATCGGTGCGAACGGTAAGACAAGATGAATATAAATGCACGTACCTAGTGATTGAAAAAAGAGACAGCAGCAAGTTGCCACTATGCCCCGATGCCGATGTCATGGTCGAGACAGATTCCGAATCCAGCCCCCTCGAATGCAAGGAGGCATCGTCGAACTCTTGCTGGTCATCCACAAGCGACTTGAGAGCTTCCAACCTCACGGCCGGCGAATGGACGTAACCCCCCGGAAAACCATTTGACAAATCCTCGTGAAAGGCATAGGCTTCGATGGTAAGATCCTTCGCAGGCCTGCACCAATTGCCCCCTCGGAACGGCAAATACCCCGGAACGCACCACGAGTTCACCACCACCAGCGCAAGGCAACTGGCGTCCTCCAGGGACAAAATGGGACAAATCTTGCGCAGAAGAAAGACGTGCAAGTCCTGCCGACACTCCTCGTCGACGATCAAGTGAAAGGGTCGGTACGCCGGTTGGGAGCACTTGGCGAGAAAGGATTGAACCTGCGCAAAAATCGATCGTACCTCGCGGTGGACCTCAATCTGGAGAGATCGACAGGCCCTGTTGTCGTCATAGCTGCCGCCGATGGCGGTATCGCAGCCTCCCTCCTTGACGAAACGGGGATAGTTGAGCCACGGCGCGAGGCCCAATTCGAGAGCCTTGATGAGCTGCGTCCATTCCGTCGGACACAAATCACCCGTGCCGTATACCATTTGGCTGTCGACGAGCCGTCGCAGCGCCAGCGTGATCTCCAGTACGGTGGCGAGGGTGGAAGTGTCGGAACCGATCCTCGGATGCAATTTCGACACGGGCGCCGTCCCGAGAAGTTTCTGTAGCGGAGAGAATTCTTCGTCGTCGCTGCGACGACGAGAATGCAGCGTTCCCGCGACCCTTCCCAGGATCTCAATGACCGTCTCCCAAAAGATTCGCAGCAGCGGGACTCCCTTGACCTGTGGTGGATCTCCCCACAGGGCAGCGCTCAGAGCTCGAATCGCTCCGCCCGCGGCGAGGACCGGAGCCGCAGAATCATCGGACGGTCGCCGTTGCTTTTGGGACAAGTCCTTCGACGACAAGTCCTTCGACGACAAGTCCTTCTTCGAAAGATCGATATCAATGGCATCGAGAAGAGCATCGGTCGTGATGCAGGTCGTTCCCTCGTTCGACAGCAATATCCACAGCAGTTCGGCCGAAATCGCCGCCACGTTGTTCCGTTGCATCATGATTTCGTTCTCGAAGAGCATGTCCCTTTCTTCTTCGTCTTTGTTGCCACCACCACCGCCCGGAAGAAGGGCGGAAATACCCGTCTCGGCCTTGGAAAGAAGCCGACAAAGCGCCGTGACGAGAGTTCCAACGGTCGCTTCGGGCAGCACGTCCCTCGATGCCAAACTCTTAATCGCCGCCAAACTCTCCGAGGCGCACGAATAGGCGACGAGTCGTTCCTTGAGTACCTGCTGCGGGCTTCGTTCCGGTCCTCCTCCCGACGATGGTGGTGATGATGGAGCGACACCCCCACCGTTCATCCCACCTTCCACGCCTTCCTTCACACCACTACCAGGGGGAAGGTGCCCCAACCCCTCCTCGGCGATGCGCACAAAACTCATGACAATGCCCTCCCCGATCCGTCCCGAGGGGGGAGGACGCCAGCCCGCCGAAGCGAGGTCGGAGCAGTCGCGGAGGACGCGGAGGGTGTACCACCAATCGATGGTGGAGGCGTCGACGAGGTCGCCCCAGAGGGAGTAGACGGCACCGTGGCTAAGGGTTTGGCGTCGCGAAGATGGCGGTGGTTTGGTGGGTGGTGCTGTTTCGGGTGGTGCCATTCCTTGCGAGGCGAGGGCGTTGGAGGACGATGACTTTTTTGGTTCCAGGACAATTTCACTCGGAGGTCCTCCCAAACGGTGGTTGTGCTTCTCCTTCTTCTTCTTCTTGTCGGCGTTGCCCTCATCCTCGTCCCCCACGTCCTCGTAATGCGGTATGGAATCATCGTCATTCACATTAAAAATCGGCCATCCCGTCCGACACGTTTCGAGCCACGAATGAATCATGGACGCCACGGGCATATGTGCGCCAGGAATCGACCACTTGTTGTTCCCCCTGGTGGTGGTGACTCTCCCTCGGTTGTTTCCTCCGATGCTTCCTTTTCCATCGCCGTCGGTGCTGCAGTTTCGACAGCTCCGTCCCCCACAACCACCACCGCCGTTGCCTCCATTGCTCCCTCCATTGTTCTCCCCACCCCCGCAGAACATGGCAAACGCCAAATCCCTTTGTGCATCCCCCAACCTCTGCCTCCTCCGCAACCACCGTCGTTCTTCACGGATGGCAAACGCCACGGATCGCAGCAATGCCTCCTCTCCGTTCTTCGGCGTGGGACTGGTCGGACCCGTAGTCTCGGCCTCCTCCAGTGAAGTGTCCGTGAGCTTCCAGCGCATTTTGGTACTTGGGTCGCGAAGGGCGGGGAAGGACGTTTCGGAAGCGGAAGCCGCAAATCGTATCATGGCTGCGGGGAGGACTTCCGGTATGACGGTGTGTCGCACCTGTGGCTGCTGCGGTTGCTGCGGTTGCGGCTGCTGCTGCGGATGCCTCGCTGTCGCCTCCACTGTCGTTGATGGACGAGCGGGAGTCCTCCCCACCCCACCTACTCCTCCTCTGGTCGACAGGAGCCGGTTGGACGATTGAGGATTCGAAACGTCCAACGAGCCTTCGTTCGACGACGTCAGCGACATCCACCCGGCCGTGCTTCCATTCGTGCGCTCGCTGACATCGAAACTATCCCTCCGTTCCCCTCCTACCCGTCCCTCACCTCGCCCCCTCCTCCGTCCCCTCCTCTCCCCCTTCTCCCCCTCCCCTTCATTCCCACCCCTCACCAAAAAACCCGTTCCACCCTCCACCAACCACCGCCTCCTCCTCTTGCTCTGCTCCCTCCTCGCCGGCCCCACACACGCGTGGGACAGAGTCGCGGCCGCACGGACGGCCTCCTCCCACACTTCCCATGCCGATTGTTCCGTGAGTTCCCATTCGAGTGCGTCGTGGGTTAGGTGGGTGGAGCTTCCTATGGAGGTGGTGGATGCTGCGTCTATTTCGGTGTGGTTAGGGGTGTGGTGGGGTCCCGAATAGGGTGAGGGGGTGGTGGCGGCGGTGGTGGCATCGGCACCTCTCTCCTCTTGATGTTCCTCATTCTGAGTATGGCCATTCATCTCCCCTTCCACCCCTGCCACCACCGCAGCGGTCATACCCCCTCCAACCCCCCGCTTCCTCGAAGTTCGATCATGACGCATCCCATCAAAACGCGAATGAAACCTCAGTGCCGCACCCTGCAAACAAAGAAATGTTTCCGATGGATCGTAAGAAAAAGTCGTGGTTACGGTTTCGTCGCAGTCGTCTTCCGTGCTATCGGTTCTCGATGCGGAGGAGTGGACTTCATTGGCGTTTCCGCCGTTTCCGACGGCGCCTCCTCGTGGGACTGGATTTCGTCCTGTGGTGGATCTGTCTTTGCCCGAAGCGGCACCCCTATCACTTTCGCGATATCCGTTTCGATGTCCGTTTCCATTATCACATCCCTGCTGCTGTTGCTGCTGTTGCTGCTGCTGTTGCTGTTGCTGATGCTGCTGCTGATGCTGCTGCTGATGCTGATGATGCTGCTGATGCTGCTGCTGCTGCTGCTGCTGCTGCTGAATCTGCTGCCGACTCCATTCCCACTCATCCACAATCGCCAACCTCATGACCTGAATCGCCCTCGAGGCCGATTGAAAATCATCCCCGTCGCATCGCCATACCCCCTCCGCGGCATTCTCCACCGTGAGGACACGATTGTTGTTTTGGTCGGATAGGAGGGAGGAGGATGATATTACTCTTGTCATTTGGGGTGATGGTGCGGAGGATGATGCTCCTCTGATTGGCTGGGGTGGTGGGAGGGGCGATGATGGTTGGAGTGCCGGTGAGGTGAAGGAGGTGTGGTGGGGCGAACGGGATGGTACTTGCGGTGGTTGTTTGGGGGGCGATGTGTGGTGCGGTTGTTGTGGATGCTGGTGTGGATGCTGTAACTGTTGCTGTTGCTGCGAGGACGGAGGTGGCTGTGGATGGTGGGGATGGTACTGCGGAGGAACGACGCGACCGTGGGGATCGATGATCTGCGGCTGCTGCTGCTGTTGGTTGTGGTAGTACTGCTGCTGCTGGTGGGCAACTCCGTGGTACTGAGAGTACGCGTATTGCTGTTGCTGCTGCTGCTGTTGCTGCTGATGATGCTGTTGCTGGTGCTGCAGCTGCTGCTGTTGGTGTTGCCAAGAAGCGGTACCGCTGAGAATCGAATTTGGAGGACTGCCAACGAGAGGACTGGGATGACCACCACCTCCGGGCAATGCCGCACTCCCAACATGAGAAGGAACGAGCTGATACACCTGAACGTTGTCCCGCACCCGAAAATCGTTCCGAGATTCGTTGTACGCGGCAGACGACGGGGCGCGTTGGGGCGGTCCGCCGAGGTGGAGCGGGGGTTCCACATTGGGGGATGGTTTCTGGTTCTGTGATTGCAGTGCCGATAATTGCTTTTGCTGCTGCTGCTGTGCGTGTGATTGCAGTGCCGATAATTGCTGCTGCTGCTGCTGTGCGCATTGTTGTTGCTGCTGTTGCACATGTACCTGGTTGTCCGAGTCGCCATCTCCGACATCCTCGATGTCGGAGATGGCGACTCGGACATCGAGGGCCAATGTCTGCCGGGGCAGCGGATTGGCGACGGAGGATGCGGAGGAGGCGTTGGACTGCCGTCGGAAGTGCTGTTGTTGGAGCTGCTGTTGCTGTTGCTTTAGTTGACGCTCTTGCTTTTTGCGATCGCCGCCGCGGTTGCGGAAGAATCCTCGTCTGTGCATTACCTTTATTTACTTTTATTATAGGACTGTGTTGATGTTGATGTTGTGTTGATGATGATTCGACTGTCCGGCCGTGATTCAAAATGCTCACGATCTTTTTATGAGTGTCGATGAGCTTCACTTCTTCTTAGCTTTTATCGGTGTCCAACTGATTTGCCTCTCTCTCTTATCTTGTTACAAGTACGGGTAGTAGCTAGCTATAGTTATTTTGCATTGACGGAGTAGCATGCATAAAGCGAATCTTCAACATCAAAGGCAGAGCTACTTACTATGAGGAACGCAAAGGTATGAAGATGATGTGTTGTAGGGAAAAATGAGTCACGTTCGTCAAAATGTGAGCGCATGTGAGCACGCGTCCGTCAGAAGCAACACAGCCGCCATGTCGGCGTGTGCAGGTCATTGTTTTCGCACGTCGATGCCGAGCACAGAAATGGATTTGGATAGGTGGGCATGGCATCCGATGTCTTGGTACTTTTATTGCTACCGTGCTGCCACTTTCACTTTTGGCCAAACCAAAAGTAAAAGTCAGCGACGAAAACACTCCCGATTCATATTTCATTCAGCAAAACGGCATTCAAAAAGCCATCTTTAATGACTCACAGCCTTGAAAAATAGGAGCCCAACAATAGACCATTCACTAGCACTGGCACATTCGCAAGGGCGCGATCACTGATACTGCAGCCGTATCAGTAAACTCATTATTTCACAAGCGAACTGAGATTAGGACAAACAAATAGTAGTAGTAGTAATGATCATTTCTAATGCGCCATCAACTGAAACTAGCTGGTCAAAACTCAACATCCCCAAGTACAATACTTGGGTGGTAAAAATACACGTTCAATGAAAGAGAGAAGCAGTTCGGTACCTCGGCATGGGCGTCGCATGGTGTCTTGCTATGTAATGTGATTGTTCGACGATTGATGTACTGGCATTTACTTACTCTTGTGCCCGGGTACTGTATGATACTACTTGTATGATCACGTCCACTCTTCGCATTCGAAGCTCACAAAGTCTCCTCCGTGACTGTTTGCGGAAGCATACGAGAGTGTGTGTGAGAATCAAGCTTACCTGTATTTGTTCTCCACGAGAGAGAAGTAGCTTTCCTCTCGATGTCAGTCGCGTCGGTCTGTGTATGCACTAATTATGTAGGTCTATATACTTAGGTTCCTACCTCCTCATCGAAAGCACGAAGAGACATAATACTCGTATGTACCTGGTATTCAAGTGATGATTGTGTCTTCGCGATCTACCCCTGCCCTTCTTCCGCTGGATGCTTTCTACTCTCGTCTCTTGCCTCGCTCGCCTGTCGGCGAAGGTTCTTCAGTGTACTTGTACAAGAAGTACTCGTAGACCTAAGTTCCTAATCGTAGTGATACACAAAGACACATCATAAAAGTGAAGAAAAGTTGCTTTGTCAAGACAAAACTAAACACTCCGCGTCTCCGCGTTACCGAAGTCTACTGCTTGTATCGTACCGGTACTACTCATTTTTATGTGTAAGTAAAAGTTGTATCTACATACCTACACTTGTATCGTACAAGAGTAAAAGTTTTTATTTTAGTTCCTACTCATACTGTACGTAGAAGACTAGTTAGTAGGCAGAACTCCTGATATGATGTACAGTCTACTCGCTCTAAGATTTATTTATTGACATTTTACTCGCTCTAAGATT
>JALLOR010000244.1:451-11488 GCA_036939395.1 Porosira glacialis
GACCTGGTACAAAAAATACAGTACTTCCACACTAACTGATACAACCTGCTTTTCGATACTAGTGTATCAGTCACTGCAACGTATTAGTTGTTTCAGTGCCAATTATACTGTACATGTTTTTCCATGATTGTATTACTCAAAATCAAAGTATTCGAGGTTTCAACTTTGAGCTAAGCCAGGATTCCCAGAGGATTTCGGCAAAAGGGCATCAGTTATTTTGTCTCTCCGTCTGTCTGTCAATGTACAGTAATCCATATCTTTCTACGTAGGAATTGTATTTTAATTTGTATTACCATTAAGCTAATTGAGTTTACTTTGATGGTTTGAGATTTCTATTGTATAAAAAAAAGCAGATCCCAGGGGACCGAATGGGGGAAAGGTTTTATAAAAACGCAAGCTGACACATATTGTACATCCAGGTCCTGGGTCCATTGCAATGTTTGAGGAACAGCTCCAACAGAGAACTGAATAATAAACATTTTCTATATTAATTTTTTTTCTCTACAGTATTACATTGCAGGAAACATTATTATGCTCTATTCACAATGTGTGATGCCAATGAGCAGATGATGTATAAGGGTGCATTTTAATGTCGAGTCCTGCCATGTAGCTTGAGTCCTGCCATGATGATAAGCCTCTCGAGCTGCGCTGTTTGTAACTTTGTAACTTTGTATTGTTTCTTGATTTTACCAGTGTAATTCCGATAATCGAAGTTGTTACAAGACTACATTTTCATTGTCCAGTCCTGTTTTACAAGCCCATCGAGAGCTTAGCTGCTGCACCCACAATGATATACGAATAATCGTTCGTCCAACTGCCACAAATACATTTATTTACAAACCCTACAGAGATTGGAACCTATTGGAACCCGTAGAGATCTGAAAGTGGCTGTGCTCCGCGCACCCCCGCGCGCATTCCGTTAACGTCTCACTTTCTTCACTTTCAAACCGGTGTTCCTCTAGTACCGTACCCACGCGAACCCGCGCTATCAACTTGACAAATTTCTGTCATCATCTATTCACAACGTTCTAACGCCGTCACCGCGACGCCCCCTTCCGAAACAATTCAAATGGCACCTCCCGAAAACGACAACGATGACGGGACATCACCGGCGGCAATATCCGATTCGGAACTATTGACACCCACCGCCGATCCTTCGTCTCTTCCCGGCCGCAACAACAACCGCGGCAACATTGGCAACAATGTGGGCAATGACGTCGGCGAGCGTCGAGTCGTAGGAGTCGTGCAAGTCCACCGAAGCAACAACAACAACGATAACGACAACGATGAGGTTCCAATAGAAGAAGAAGAAGACAACGAAAACGACGGAGGCGTGTACGACGTCCACCTCCGCCGCCTTCGGGATCGTCTATCCGCCTCCGCGGGGATTCGACCTTCTTTGTTTTGGTTGGACGAGTGCCGTCGACGACTGCGCGGCGACTCGTCCGAAGACGGGGTTGGCGCACAACCTCGACGGCGACGACGACCGAACGACAACCATGGAGAAAATGATGCCGGGGAGGACGACGAGGTTTGGAACCAGATACTGCACGCCGATTTGAGGGACGTCGTGCGAACAACGGCTGGCGGTGGGAGGAATGGCAATGGCAATGGCGCGAGACGACGAAGGACCGCGGCGGTCGCACTGCGCGAGGCCATTGCATCTTCCCTCCGGGGGGTTGACAGCGACAGCAGTGACGGTAGAAACAATGACGGGGATGCCAATCCGAACGGCGGTGAGAACGACGATGGAAACAACCGCAGCAGCAACCCCTACAGAAACAACAATGGCAGTGGCAACAACAACAGCAGTAGCAGCAATACGATCAGACGAGGCACCTACCGCAGCAACCACAAACTAACCCTCCCCGCCGGGTTCCAACTGCTCATCCAGGCCGAGGAAATTGTGGACGTGAGTGCCAATGCCTCCGCTCGGCTGGGCCAGGGCGCCTCTGCGGTTGACGAAAGCAGCGACGCGGAGGGGCGCGGAAATGCCATTCACAACGGAGGTAGAGGTGGAGGTGGCGGGAGAGGCGGAGGAGGAGGGAGAGGCGGCTTCCAAAATAACAACAACGGCGGCGGGAGAGGAGCGGGTGTTAACAATGGCAACCCGCGCTATCGATGTCTAAAAATTGCATTCTCGGACGGGTACTATCCCCACGGTGGGACGAACGGTGACGACGATGACGACGGCGACGACAATGAAAATGAAAATGATGAAAGCAAGAGACCGGATCTCATGGTGGGAATGGAAACTTATTCTCCCTTGACCGACCTCCATCCCTTCTTCACTCCATCCTCCACCTCCCACCCTACCGCCACGGCAGCAACATCCTCCTCCAACGCACTGCTACCAGGCCTCAAAATACTCCTCACCGGCCCCCTCACAATAAGATATGGCATTCTCCAGCTCTCTGATGATTGTGCCATAGTCTTGGGAGGACACGTTCCGCGTTGGAAGGAAATGGCCATGAAATTTAGGACCGACGCGAGAAGGAGGGGAGGGCATGGGGTGGATCCTACGATTCGAGCATTGATTTGGAATCCCGATACCGGGGCGGAGGAGGGTGAGTTTCTGATATGGGATGAAAGAGTTGTTTGTTTTTTGGTGGTTTGGTTTGGTGGCAGTTTGGATTATAACGTATGTGTGGTGGCGAAAGGGGAGAAAACGAAAAAAAGGCGAGAAAAAAAGAAAATGAGGTGGGGAAAGAAAAAAGGTAATATGATGAAGGATGAAAAACAAAACTAATGATACATGACGGCGAAAAACCCAAAAAGAAACTTTAAACAAGGGGCTACGAGGACTCGTGACATTTGTATTTGCTCCGAACCCACGTCCGTCCCTTGGACCTCTCAAAAGGAGCTGGCGGCTGTATGATTTTTGTATTTTTTCATCGAAGAATGAAGCCAACAACAAACATTCGACGACCAACACGGATATTGGCGGTTGTGCGGTTGTCCAAACAAATCGACAACGAGATCAATAGTGGGTGGTGATGGGTCCATCTGGAAAGGGTTATATATATCTTGATGATCTTGATTATTTTTTGAGTGAAACACAGGTTTGGGCGAATGTATTGAATCTTCAAGGGTGTGCGTGAACGAAAGGGGGCAACGACACCAAATAAAATGCAGTATCTTCTTCGTCGGAATCCCCATTCAAACACTGGTCTTCCGCCCCTACCTTTTTATTCGCGCACTTTTGTCCGCCATTTTTAAGTTGTGCCAAACATGACAAAATCGCTTTATTTTGCTTGTTAAAAAGAAACGTGGCACTTTCGTCCAAGGCACACACATTTTCAAAAGTTACGACTTTAAAAAAATGTGGTTTCCTAAACACACTTCCATCGTTATCGTTTTTGTTGTCTACATTGTTATATTATTTGAGAGCAGAAGATGACGAGGGTGAGAATGCCAGTGGAGACGTGGTGGCACCGCGACGAGCGGCGCCTGTCGTCGCTGCAGCACCAGCGCCTGTTTTGCCCGTGGTGGCACAGCCGCCGCAGCAGCATCAACAGCAGCAGCAACAGCAACAACATGCGCGGCGGCAACCGCCACATCAGCAGCAACGACAGGACGAATCGACGCAACGGAATCAGCGTCAACCGACGGTGGCGAACAACCAGGTCGGAAACAGCAGCAACACTGGCGTTGGAGGCGGAAGTGGCGTTGGAGGTGGAAGCGGCAGCGCTGGTGGCGCCACAAATCCCTACCAGCGACGGCGTTCAGCGGCTCCCGCTGTGCCATCCCAGTCGCAACAACAACCACCACAGCCGCAGCCGACGGCGGCGGTGGGACGAGGTCCGAGACCAGCGGTAGCGGTCACGAATCCCTATGCCTCGTTGCGACCTTCTCCTGCATCGAAGTCTGCGCCATCGACATTGGCTTCGGCATCGGTGGCGTCACCGGTGTCACGGCAGCCGCCGCAGCAACCGCCGATACGTCAATTGCAACAACAACAGCAGCAGCAGCAGCGACCGCCGTCGGCGCAAAAAGTTAATCCCTACCGTAACATCAACGACGGTGCGGCGGTGGATCTGACGGACGATTCTCCAACCGGTGCTGGGGGCAGCATCGGCCGTGGCAGCGCCAGCAGCGGTCGCAGCAGTATCGGCAGCAGCAGAAACAGCGGTGATAACAATAAAAACAACATCAACAATAGAAGCAACAACAGCAGCAACAACAACAGCAACAGAACCAACAACGGCGCAACGACGAGTATCAACGACGACGACGACGAGGACTGGGAGGCGGCGGCCATGGAACTGGAACACGCCGAAACCAATACGGGAACGGAAGAACGACGGGGAAGACGCAATCATGGCAACGACAGTGATCATCGGCCTCTTTCTTCGCGTAGATCGTTATCGATGACACCGACACCGACCAATAATGCCACCGCCACCGTTGCTGCTGCCACCTCGTCCGTCAATAATATCAGCAGCAGCAACATCAATAGCAGCAATAGNCGACGTGGTGCTGCGCGGCTGTCTCCAATGGGGACAACGAGTTCTCCTCGAATCCAAGGCCGAGTCCACCTCGTCACAGCCGCCATCATCGCCGGACTCCTCCTCCTCGCCGCCACCATCGTCGTCCTTCGCCCTCGAATACCTCTGCACCACGCTCGGCTGGTCCTAGCACTACCTTGACGATTCGCCCGCCTCCCACAGGCCGTGGATGCACCGCGGTCCGGACTACGGCCAGATCGACGTCGTGTTGCGGGCTTTTGCGGCCAGTACTATGGCGGCCAGGACGGCGGCGGATAGGGAGGATGGTACCAAGGAGGCAAAGTGCCTTCGTCGTTGGGTTTGGGAGGCGAAGGTGACGCAGGACAAGGAGGTATGCAGGGGGGTGTGGGGCGTGCCACGTCGGAACGGAGCGTTTACCGGACGCGAAAAAGTCATGGCCGATTTGCATTCCGGATTAACGACGGGACCGCACAACAACGATGGCAACAGCAGCAACTGCAGCAGCAGCAACAACGGCATCACCCGCCTCGAAGTGTACGGAATGGGAGGAGTCGGCAAGACCCAGCTCTGCGCCGAGTACTGCCACCGTCACTTCCCTTCCCGCTACGGTTTGGTGGTGTGGCTCGACGCCGAGAATGCCGAGACGCTCACTGCTTGTTATCGTTCGTTGGTGACGGACATGATGTGCAACGGCGGTGAGGACGCAGGCGGAAACGTCGACGGAGGAGGAAACAATAGAAAAGGAGGGACAAGCATGGAAGCCAAGGACCGGGACGCCGACGAGTTTATCGCCGAGGTCAAGGCCCGACTCTTCGCCTCCTCCGTGCCGTGGATCCTTGTCTTTGACAACCTCGACGATCGGGGCTTGCTAAATCGCTTCCTCCCCCGGGGAATCCGCGCCAGCCACGGTGGAGGAGGAGCCGACGCGGGAGGAGGAGGAACCGTCGGAGGAAGCGTCCTCGTCACCACCCGCCTCGCACCCGATCAAAACCACCACACCACGTGCGGCGACATGGGCGTCCTCGCCCTGGAATGCTTCGACCCCTCCGAATCCTCCCAACTCCTCCGTCGTTCCGCCGGTCCCGCCAACGTCGACGGAGCCACGAATGCCGCGGCGGCCGAAGAAATTGCCGAACGACTCGGACATTTGCCGCTGGCATTGGCGGTGGCCGCGGCGTACATGCGACGCTGCGATGTGGGATGTACGGAATACTTGCCGCGGTACGTGTCGTCGCTGTCTTTGAGTCGCAGGTCGAGTAAGAAGTCCATGTCGAAGATGCTGCCGGCCGGATTGGTGGCGGATTATCCGTGCGGGGTGGCGGCGGGGCTGCAGTTGAGTTTGGATGCGATACGGAGGGAGGACGAGACGGCACGGAGGGTGTTGGTGCTGCTGGGGTGGATGGGACCGGATTTGATTTCCAAGGCGTTGGTGAGGGTGTTGTTGAGGGCAAGGAGTGATGCGGAGGAGAGGGTACGGAGGAGGGTGGTGGCAGCGGCGGAGGTGGAGGCGGCGGCCGATTTGAAAGCAAGAGCCAAGGCGGAGGGGCGATGGCGATGCGTTCGACGAGGAGGAGGACGAAAGCGAGGTTGGCAACGGCGTTGGGGATATTCGCGTCATCTTTCCCGTCGCAACTTCGTTTCCCACGTCCCTCCATCCCCAAAGCGCACATTGCCTTCCTCGTCCCTCTGTGCCGCACTCCCCCATCCCTTGCTCTACAAGGCCTCCTCCTCACCTCCATCGTTGTCTGAGCACCGCCGACTTCTGCAACAATGCCGAGGCTTCCGTGCCTCCATCGGCGCCGCCTCCGCTTCCCGCGGTGCTGCCGGGAAGTACGGCATGAAAGGCGGAGGTGGAGGACACGGTTACACCGATGCCAGGCTGGCTTGCGGGTACCGCTTCCCCCTCGACTCGGCGACATCACGTCCAAGAATTGGTAGTTTCAAAGCCTTGAACCCAAAGGGCAGACGACTTCTACTCATGGGAGACGTCCACGCTTCCATCGATGTGGGATCGACACCCCGCACGGCCGTCGGTGCGGCGGTCTCGTCGCCGGACGGACGGAGCAGCTGCTTGCGGTTCGATGTTGGGAATCCTGCGTCGCTGGTTTCGTTCTGCATGGCGCCGAGTGGGGGTAGAAACGGCAAGAAAGGCGGTGGAAATGTAATTGGTATGGCCGGGATCGCGTCGACGCACAGTCTTGCACCCGACATGACCGTATCGGCAATGCGCGAGATTGTACCTCATCGTTGGACGGCACGGTTCTCGGCTGGATGGATCGTGGATCCAATGACGACGATGTTTGGTCCGAGGCGGTCCAGTTTGGAACTGAGTACCGTTGGCTTTGGCTCTACTTGTAGTAGCAACGATGGGCGACGACGAAAACAACGACCGCAGTTGGCCCTGCGACTCGGCTACGGAATGCCCCCACCGGGGATCGATGGCACGTTCCCGGAACGAAGCGTGGCTTCTCACAGCCACCGAGAATGGGGAGCTGAAAGGTTGACATCCGCATCTTCGCTGACGTCTTCCCTCCTCTCTGCAGAGCTGATCGCAGAGCACCGCCTCATTCTCTCCTCTAAATCCTCCGCATCCTCGTTACGGGAAGAAGGCGGCGACGATGCGACAATTCGCGCGTCCGCCGGAACTTCCGCAGACGGACGTGTCGTTGTCGAGGCGGGTATTTCGCGAACTTTGCCCGCGTGGCGTCAAACACCAGTTTCCTCTGCTTCTTCGGCGTCTTCTCGGCATCGTCATCGACCCCTTCTGTCGAGGGTGGGGGTGGGCGTCCGTCATGCGTTCGATTGGACTTGCGTCTTTGGTGGAGGCGGCGTCGGTAGATTTGGCGGTGGAAGCGGGATGGGAGGAGGCGGTGCCATGAGTAGGATTTTTTGGTTGTTCCGGTTTGAACGGGGAGGCATGCGTTTCGTCGTGCCCGTGCTGCTCTTCCCGCCGACCACCATGGTTGCAGCGGCGACACGATCTCCCTCCTCATCCTCTATCATCGTTGTCGATTCGCCTTCACCGTCATCGACGTCGGCGACAACTGACTCGGCGCCGCTATGAGAATCCTTCGTGTGAATAGTCCTCGCATCCGCACTGCATCGAAATCAACATCGTAATGGCAGCAGACGTCACAGTAACCGATACGTCAATTGCAGCAACAACAGTGGATCTGGTGGACGATTCTCCAACTGATGCTGGTGTTAGCATCGGCCGTGGCAGCGCCGGCAGCAGTTGCGGCGGCAACAGAAGCAGCGGTGACTTTAATAGAAGCAACAACAGCAACAGAACCAGCAACAGCGCAATGCAGAGTGTCAACGACGACGATTTTTACTGGGAGGTGGCGGCCATGGAATTGGAACGTGCCGATAATGGAACGGAGGAACGACGGGGACGACGCAATCACGGCAACGAGAGTGATCATCTGCCTCATTCATCGCGTAGATTGTTATCAATGACGCCACCGTTGCTGCCACCACCAACGTTGCTGCTGCCACCACCTCGTCCGTAGTCTCCAGCACCAACAATAGCAACATCAATAGCAGCAATATCGACAACAACGAAAGCTGCGACCCGCTAAGCTTTGCCGAATTCCAACGCCTTCTCGAAACACTCCGTTTCATTTCGGTTACGTCGTGGTACTCCCCGTCCACCAGTGGGATGAAAGCGAAGGACAGCAGCTACTAATAGCAACACAGTGGCAAGATTAAGCTTAAGGATGTCAGCTGGACTGGTTGATTCCCCCCCGAAGATAATCCCTGGCCATTTTTTTAAATGTTCGTCATCAATTTTCGACGACGTTACCATCAACTGTGCTTGTTGTCAACCGTCCCGTGTAAGCTGCAACGAATACAAGTGTAGATGGAGGTAATGGTAAGTTCAACAATGTTCATCTACAGTAGGATTGAAGAAGAAATATGTTTATGCATTTAACCGGACTTTATTTTTGTGCTTATTCTTCATCTCCTAACTTCAACCTCTCTGGATCACGTAAAATGGCTAACTTTAAGTTGGCTCGAAGACTAGCCAGCTTCAATTTAGGATCTTCGTGCTTAAGCTCGCCATAGCAACAAACAAGAATGGCTCGACAATGATCCTTTATATTGAGCTTTTCCACGTTGCTGCTGTGTTTCTCCAAGAGGGTAAGGGCTTCTCTCAATGTTTTGTCATATTTCTTTTTCAATTCCCCCGCACTCATTTTCTCCTTAGCAGCAACTGTTTCCTCTTTCCGTGGTTTACTACCACCGTTTAGGACTGTAAACATTGCTGGTTGTCCCTTTACCTTCTTTGTTTCTTTCGTGGATGACGCTCCTGACGCTTCCTTTCCTGATGTGGATGAGGTACATAACAGATTTGTTCTCAATGCAACGTTGCTTGTATTATTTGCTTTGCTCTTGGCCTCACTGAACCTCTTCTTCATTCTCCATCCTGCATATGCTTTGAAAACAAACTTAGAAACTAATTCGTGTGCCTTGCAGATTGCAATGCTGGGCTTGTTCTGTGCAAAGTTGGGGTTTGCTTTCAAAAATTGATCTTCAAATGCAGTGAAAATTTTGTTAGAGGTGGAGATTTTAGCAAGGCCAATGCTGATCGTTTTTTCTTGGTGGGTGTCAATTTGGCTGTCACCGAGTGTGCCTATCACAGCCTTGATCAGTTGGGTTGCCCATTGGAAGAATTCTTTTTTCAAGAGGTGAAGTCTTCCTTGATTTAGATGCTGTATTGACACTGGGTAGTAGTTTTCCATGTAATCTGTATCTAACACAACACTTGCATGACTTCTGTAACACATATCTTCTAATAACNGGTGCCATGAGTAGGACGTGGTGGCTGTTCCGGTTGGAGCGGGGAGGCATGCGTTTCGTCGTGCCCGTGCTGCTCTTCCCGCCGACCACGATGGTTGCAGCTGTGACGCGATCTCCCTCCTCATCGTCTACCATCGTTGTCGATTCGCCTTCACCATCGTCGACGTTGGCGACAACTGACTCGGCGCCGCTATGGGAATCCTTCGTGCGAATAGCTCTCGCATCCGCACTCTCCGTCGCCGCCGATGCCCTCGTGGCAGAAGTGATCTGTGGAGCGACGTCACTGCTGCGACGAGTCTTTCTTTCGGAAGAGGACAAAGCCGCCGAAAGGCGAGGCGACTACGACTGCAGGGCGGAGGACAATGGAAGAGATGAGGAGGAACGTCGTCTCGCTCTGGCGGCAGCGATAAAAGATGCAGACAAGCAGCGAAACCTCATGGAACGGAGGGCGAAGATATCGGCACGAAAAGAACAAGAGAAGAACGGTCTAGTTGTTGTGCGGGCGCGGTACCGTGCTTGCTACGACGACGCGATGGGGCGTAAGGCTGTGAACGACGACGATGAGGATGACGACTCGTCGTCATCGATGGACGTGACGACCCAGCTGCAGTTCTGGGTGTCGGAATCGTCTACGTTGCGTCTTCCGGCGGGATCGAAACGGCACATGCTGGGATTTTACAATGTTTTGATGGGTTTGTCAGCTAAGAACGATAATGAAGGTGTTGGTGACGGCGGCGGCAAAGACAGGAGTGAAAATGGATGGTGGAGGAGTGCGTGGGACGCACTCATGGCAGACACGGAAAAGAAAAACAAGGTGGTCGTCGTTCTGTCGGTGAGGTACATGTTTGGTGGAAAACTGTATGAAATCACGGTGCGGGACAAGGAGGTGTTGGAACTGCCCAGCCCCTTTGCAAAAGAGATTGCAGAATGTGGCGTTGCTTCGACAATGGATAAGAAATGATTTAATTTGTTGTGACATTCGTATTCCTCTTTTGCACTGGCTCAGTTTGGATCCAAATGAAAACAATACTACAGTAGAATGATAAAGTCCACATCTTAAAGGCACTCATTTATTCGGCTTTTCATGCTGGTAAAGTAGTCATTTCTGTGTAATTTCACTAAATTGTAGGATTTAAAATTAACTTTTACACAAGAGTCTAAGTTGGACTTCTGAAAAAGTGAGCAATTGGTGTCTAAAAATTAAGGTACTGGGAGCTTAGGGGAACATCTAGGCAATATGTGTGTCGCTCTGCAGTGGCTAACTGTTACATGTGTATCACTCTCTTTGCAAGGTACTCTATACTCTAGGCAAATCGGCCCACGCGTCAGACATCCCCCTCCCCAATAGGGATGGATCCCATCTCATTACGCCACCCAACTTCTGGCTGAATTGCCAGGTAAAGATTCGTAGGTTCCGAGCTAATTGGCACACTACACCAAGTGAGACTGCCAAAGCAGCTATGTCGGATGTAGGTGGTGAGGGGATGATAATTCAAGGGGGTGGACCACGGCAATTTTCTGTACTAGGTACGTCATCAGTGTCTGCTTCACTTCCACCTTGGAACCTGTGAAACCTCATATTGCACTTGCAAGATCCGAATATCTCCGATTTGACATTGATTTGTGACCTTTTTTTCCTTCTCCATCTGCGGCATATTTCTTTCCGCTCCACCATACACACATTACAGACTATAGTACATGCGAACTTCATATAGTGAATTGTGTCCCCCTACCAAACTATACTTGGTTCTAGGATGATCTTCAT
>JALLOR010000245.1:0-11631 GCA_036939395.1 Porosira glacialis
AGAAAGATTGCTCGGAATTTGCATAACGTTTGCCTGGTAGTGGCGAAATAGGCTTAAGCATGGTTTAAGCGTTGTAAAATAATTGTAAATATTATTATAAGCTTTGAAATATTTTTTATATTTATTTCAGCATGCTTAAATACATCTTTAACTTGTATGAGCTATGGCATGACAGATGTCACAAACTTTTAACTCTCAGAATGTACAGGGGTTGTGTAATTTGCCACGTATTATGTAGTACTGATACGCAATAAATTAAATTCTATTACGGTAAGTCGTACGTAGCTAGGTCTTCAATCGGTGTTTTTTAACGATTGTAGTACTGTAAGCTCCTAAGGGATCCGGACAAGTAAACATATTACGTAAGGTACAAATAAAAATGATTCAATACTTATTGTTAAAATTGTCGATTGCGTAGAAAATAAAATAAAAAAGCCGATTGTCTGGTAGACACCTACCTTCCGCGTCCTCATACAGGAACGTTCAAACATCGAGGCGTTACGACGACAACAACTCCGCGGAGACGGCGGCCCTTTTCGACCGGCTCAGATCGGTGGTGGCGGCGGCGGCGGACGATATCCGGAGCTCCCTTTCCCGGCTCGTGTCGCGTAGGAAGGGAGACTACGGAACGCGGGGGGAATCACCGCCACGACGGGAGAAGAAGGGAAGGATCAGCATCAGCAGCAGCGCCTAACGAGGGATCGGTTCCGCTTCCGCTTCCGTGCTACCATCGCCCGCACCGTCGTGTTCCGCCGGAGGGGCGGCGGAGAGCTCAGACGTTTGCCCTTTCCCGGCTCGTGTCGCGTAGGAAGGGAGACTACGGAACGCGGGGGGATCGCCGCCACGACGGGAGAAGAAGGGGAGGAGCAGCAGCAGCAGCAGAGCGGTGCCGCTACCGTCGTTTATCATGAATGTAACAGAAAAAGATCTTCCGGCAAGTGCCTTGATTCGACCCTCTGCTCTATTTCGTAATAAGAAGTGGATGCTTCGAGCGGGAAGAACAGATCATCGCCGTGCTGGTGGTCGGAGGATTCCAACGGAGTCCCGATTTTCATCTGAATGGGGACTCACATTCGATGATTGTGCTTCTGCCGAGAAGCAATCTGTACGTGATGACTTTGCACGTGGACTTATTGGCCTAGGGGGGGAGTGGTGCAAAAAAACACCTACCTCAACCGAGACGACACCCGCACAGAGTGTTTCTCCCGTACCCGAAAGATTTTCGAACAACGGAAGTTACGACAGTTGTTTCTTGAACGGGGGTAATGTTACCAACGTTCAACAAACACGGGACCCGACTGGGTACTTTCAAACGAAGTCGTGCAATGATTCCAAGATAAGCCTCCGACGTGACCTCCACCGAACGCGGACTGTTAGAATGAAACAGCGAAGAGACATTTCGCACGTCTGGAAGACGTGGGCTTCGAAGCAGCATGATAAAACCAGCATGCGCAACTTGTATCGCGATGCAAGGAACAGGTGCAATCGGCTCTCAAACATTGATATCAAGATCAAGGCTTCAAATGAATCAATGGGCGTCCTTTTGAAAGCAAGGCAGCAAATGGATTTCTCCTCCCTTGTTATTCATACCACGGATTCTAACTTCCGGTCAAATTTCACATCGCACAACTTGGAGCAGGTGACAGTTCAAGCAACAACAATGCTTCGGTACTTTGAGGTTTTGATTCCTCTTCTTGAGGATGAGGCGGCGCTTTGCTTTTCCCCGCAGGGGAGCAATCTTTCTTTGAATTCGGTGGAGAAAGCAGGGGAGGCGGGAAGCATACATGGCCATGTTTGTGATCGCACAGTTTATCGATGGCGCGACGATTTCATTGAGAACGGCAATAGATTCTCTGAATGCAAGGCCGGAAAGCAGATTCGTGAGTGGATACTCGACAACAAAATCATGGCGGATGCGGCAAGGGAGTGGTTGAGGGTGAACGTTGGTCGGAAACTGAAAGAGGGCGAGTCGCATTTTACGATTGAAAAGTTTCAAGACTACCTGAACAAGGAGTTGCTTGTGACATGGGAGGTACCAAAGTGGAAGGGGACGAGAACTGCGACAAAATTTGGTGTGGAGGCAAAGCAGTGCGAATTCTTGCAGGTGTCCGATTCTTGCGCCCTTGCATGGGCACACAGACTTGGATTGAAGTACTCAATGAGGACAAAAGGGTACTACGTTGACGGACACGACCGTGATGACGTTCTCGAACACCGGAAGGGATGGCTCAAACGCGAGCTTGAATTGGAGCTCCGGCAGTACCTCTGGATGCAGATGCCCCTGGAAGAGGCGAAGGAGATGAACACGGGAGGTGATGAAGCCGAATTTTTGCGGTTGCTTCTTTGTGATGATGATAGCGTTGACGATATCGGTGACAATGACGATTCCAATGGTGTTAACAAGGAGAAGAATGGAGGTGTGTCTGACCGTGACATTCAGAATAGCATGCGTAGTGAAATGATTTTCAAATATGACAAGGTTGTTGATGGATCAAAACAGCGCTGGGTTGAACTTCATGTCGACCTGTTATCACCAGAGGCGCGGAGAGAATGTGCGACCGTCGTCAATGGGTAAGTAATGTGCTACTTGATTGTTTTGCAATCATTTTCAAAATATTCTAACGAAAACATGTGTCCCTCTGCTTCAGATTCAATATGGGTGGGCGTCTTTCAGTAAGATTTCCGGAGGGGTTGCGGCCGATTGTTAAAGTTGGAGCCGACGAGGTCATCTTTAAGATGTACCAAATGTCAAATTTCACTTGGCAGTTGGAAGGAAAGAAAGCGATTGCGCCAAAGACAGAGGGCAAAGGGAACATGAAGGTTGTTTTCGTCGACGAGGCGATGGGGGAAGCTGGAAATGCGATCCCTGCAGATGTTTGGGCGAGATTTATGGCGACGCGACCGACGGACCATTTTGATAGCCCGGCTTTTGTCAATTGGGAATATGGGAAGGGCAGCGAAGCACAAGGGATGGGATATTGGACGGCAGACGATATGAATCGCCTCGTCCCAGAGTACATCGTGTTGTTTGAAACTTGTTACCCCGGGCACGAGATGGTACTAAATATCGATTGGAGCTCAAACCACTCGGCAATGTCTCCTGATGCTAGGACTCTTGGAAATATGAGGGTGCTTCCTGGTGGTTCACGCAAGAAGCGAGGTGATGATAATGGGACTGAATCAATGCCGATCTTTGAAAAATATGTTCTTCAAAAGGAGGACGTCGGTCCGAATGTGCCAAAGAAGTGGAAGCGAAGAGTTAAGGCAGGGAAACAGTTCAACTTTTCTTTTGTGAGAGGAGAGAAACCTTTTTATGCGTCACCGGATGATTCTGCAGAAGATTTTGCGGGTTTGCCTATTGGAAAGAGGGAATGTGCGTACCGTCTTGGCTGGTGGAAGGATGGCATGACGGAAAATGGAAGGAAGGCGGCAGCGAAGGTTGCAAAAAAAGCCCCCACTCAGTTTCAGGCTGGTGATTTGGTTGTTAGGAATGAGCCTAAGAAAGATTCAGAGACCGAGTGGAATGTCGAGCTCTACAGGGTGGCCGAAGTCCCTCTCGAACACGACGACGTTGAGAGTAAGATGGACGTCATAAAGTGCCAGTGGTTTGAGCCGCTCGATGAGAGGGAGGACGAGAGTATTAAATCTTACCGACTGACTGCGGAGGTTTGGGACGATCCCTCGTTCACCGCAAACACAATGGCATGGGTGGATCCTGCTGCAGTGTCAGTTGTCAGTGGTAAGCTTACAAATCGTGAGAAATGTGTCGTTGAAGCGGATCTTTGCCATTATTATTCAACATATGTTGAATGTGAGGATGATCATGCAGAAAGCGACAATGATGCAGAAGATAGTGGCGGCGCAACCAAGAAGAAGTATGTTGACCCAACGAGTTTGAATTCTGTTTTAGGGNAGTGGCGGCGCAACCAAGAAGAAGTATGTTGACCCAACGAGTTTGAATTCTGTTTTAGGGCGCATTCCAATGTTTGCAGAAACCAAATCAATGCTCGAGGAAATCATTGAGAGCAGTGGGCATCTTCTCTTGTTGAGTTCGAAGTATCATGCTGAAATTGCGGGGCAGGGGATTGAGTATTGTTTTGGGCGCAACAAGTGGTGGTTTAAGAAGCACAACCGGGGTTCAACGGCGGCGTTGAGACAACAGTCGCGTGATGCCTTTCGACATGAGGTTGTTACCGTAGATCATGTCCGAAAGTTTGCGCGGAAGGTACGAGATTATATGCGTATCTACCGTGCGGGAGTAACAGGACTAAAGGCTGAAGAGAGCATCAAAGTATGCAAAACGCACCGCTGTATGATGGATTCCTGTTATAAGTTTGTTACAGAATAAGAAATAGCTTTGTGGTACATTTTCTACATACGTACACGACTTTTAGTGCATGTTGGGTAAACATAATAAAATTAAATTAAGGATAATCATTATCCTTAATACTGGGGCCTGAAAACATTTAGTTATAAGTTCACTAATTATACAGTAGTCATGTGATGTATCAGAAAACTGAACACTGGTTACATCACAATGCAAATGAGTACGGTAATCTCAAAAGTTTCTGGTACATTTCTACATACGTAAAACGTTTAGTACAAGAGAGGTCAACTTAATAAACTAAGTGCAGATTAATCATTATCAATCATACAAACTGGGGAGTGACTGTAGTTAGTTATGGTTTCAACAAGTATAGTTATGTTGTAGAAAGCTAGATACTGGTTATATCAAGATATACGAGAGTACAAAAATCTCAAAGCTAGTGCGAAGCTAGTCGAAAGAAAAAACGTCCGTAATCAAAAATCTAATCCGTTAACATTGTAGATCGCATATGTTATAATATTAAAGATGGTCTTAAAAATACAATTAGTCCATTTTTGACCAACTTATGGTATGGATCATGCACTTGATATGGACCAAAACTCCAGCTGTATCGGTTTGGTACTTGCTATGTAATATTTTTTTGTTCACCTGCAGATTAATTAAATTACTCAAGTAAATAAAATTAATCTGGTACATATACACATATATATTTTAAATTACTAGGGTGCACGATTCAATTACTATTATTTATACATTTGTATTCAAACTGATACGGTACTATCAATTTATGATTTTTCGACAACACTTGGTAACCAACACCATAACAATGATAAAGATTGGTACATTTTTAGTTGCAATCACTCTATTGTAAACAAACTAAAGCAATTAAAAAATCAAACATTCAACCCACAAATATTACATATAGAGCTTGTCATGGAGATTTAAATAGTGGCTGAAAAATGAAAATGAGTCAAGTTGAGCAAAATTAATGGCTTGGCACCCTACATGCAATTGGCCACCAATCCATCTATGTATACTGTACTTGGTTCATGTTGAGTGGAACTCCATCAGATATAAATCCACATTCGTGGTTTCTGATATTGATATATAACTGCATATTTTTTTATCTCCCAATAACGATTGTGTATTTTTTTCTTCTGACATTGCAAATATTGTGTAATGAAAATGGCATTTTTTACTCTGTGCTTCATATGTGCTCTTCCCATATATTGAATTATTGAAACGAGGGTACAGTATGTACTGTAATTTTATCTTTCCCAGAAAAATATTAAATATAAATTTCTATAAATAATACAAGAAGATAAATGGAAGTCAAATGACCTAAAATATCTTAGCCATAATTTATGATCATTATTATGTTGATAAAATAAGGGCTGTGAAATCTATTGAAACACAAGACTGAATCTATTTCAAGGAACAAGCTGCAAGAATTAATAGTATTTATGAGTTATGAATATCCCTACATGTGCAACCTTTTGAACGTATGGGTAGCATACCATTGTGGGGATTATATCTACCAAGACATATCAGAGTTCAGAGTTTGGAGTTATGTCATACAGGTATGTCAACCATATTTCTGACTAAGTACATCCACCTTGGACTACTTATATCATATATACAGTATCTTCTACGTACTGTAACTTACTGAAAGCTTTCCAATCATTACGTATTTTCTTATTTATTATAGCGCAACTTCTTAAGTTCTGTGGTAGGGTACAGTACGTAGTGATACCGTAGTTTACTAATTGGAACGCTCACGAATTAAGCCGCTCACGAGGTATCCCCGTAGAACGCCTGTGTAGAACTAGAAATTAGTAGTACTGCTCACTAATTAGTGCCGCTCACCGAAATTTGGAGAGCATACCAATTATTAAACTACGGTACGTGGTCTACCAAAGATTGCAGGACCAAGAAATACCCGCATTTCTCTTGGTGGACCACAAACAAGAGATGCTCGCCTTTTTTTCATGAGGCGAGCCGTGGACAGACACAAAACGGTTGTTCTTTCGGAACTTGTCATTCTATCAAAAATACCGCTCCCCAGTTATTTCACCTCTTTTACATTTTCTCTTTTTACCATCCACCATGGAAGCAACCTCCGTCTCCCACCCGAAGCATCGGGGCAACCAAGTGGCAAGCCTCGCCTCACACAATGCATCGAGGACAAACGGCAAGAAAATGAAGCGGGAAGAGTCTTCTGATGAAAGTGACGATGACGAATCGGCAAGCCTCGACTCATACAACGCATCGAGGAACAATGCCAAGAAAATGAAACTGGAAGAGTCTTCCGATGAAGGTGACGAGGACGAGTCTTCCGATGAAGGTGACGAGGACGATTCTCCCCGAACTTCGACGGCCGATCTAACCGCCCTGGGAGCCGCCACGGCGCAGGATCCCGGCGGCGACGCCACGCAACCGCGCTACGGCCGCAGGGAGCGCAAGTCCACCCTCGTCTACATCAACGGCCAAGCCGTCAAGGCGGAGAACAATTACGTCGTCAACGGCACGACCTACGTCCACAACGCTCACGAAACTACCGCGGTTCATCCGCGCGACTTCGACTCCGCTCCGGTGAAGAAACCGTCGAAGCCACGTGTTCCCCGCGTCGTATCGGACGTGGAGAAAACACGGGCGGAGCACAACGATTTGATACGCAAGCGCAAGGAGGCGAAGGCATCGGTGCGGACGAAGTTTTTCGATAGCAATTTGGATGTGTTGAAGCCGTTTTTGGACAATAAAGTGGCGGGTGCGATGAACAAGCGCAAGTTTAAGAACGGCCGTCGTCGTTCGGTGGAAGTTGATGATGACCTGTTGGACGTGTTCATCGCGGCGCAACCGAGCAAAATCAAGGGCAAATTGAGAGACTATCAGTTGGAGGGCTTGCGTTGGATGGCGTCGATGCACGAGAAGAATTTGGGCATGATTCTGGGTGATGAAATGGGACTGGTGCGTGAGAAATGGCATGCATTTGACAGTTGATTTGCGCGACTTTGGGCGACGAAAATGACCTAACAAACGTTTCCGTTACTCTGCTGCGTCACAATGACAGGGAAAAACGCTCCAAACGATTTCTCTCCTCTGCTATCTGAAAGAAACCAAAGGCATTACCGGTCCTTCGCTCGTCATTTGTCCTTTATCCGTACTCTACACATGGGGCGACGAAATAAAAAAGTGGGCCCCGCACCTCAAGTTCCTGCGGTTGCACTCGTCGTCCCCCGAGGAGCGTAAGATCCAGATGGACGATTTCAAGCAGAGCGCGATTTCGTACGACGTTGTTATTACCACTTACGAGGTGCGTGCGTTCTTCTTTTGGGAGTATTCGCGTCGTTTTTTCTTCCTGTGCTGATTTATTTGGGTCTCACTTGCTGTTTTTTTCCTCTTTTTGTCATTAGATGGCCAAAAACCCGACGATGAAGAGTTTGTGGGCGAGGCAGCATTTCAATTACGTTGTTCTCGATGAAGGTGCGTTCATCACTTCCTGTGGCTTGTTTTGACCCCCCTCATTTTTAGGACATCCATATGACAGTGGCCGTAACTCAAATGTTCATTGAATGCCTGTAATAAACGAATTAAAACCAAACGGCGAACGACAAAGGCCACATTATCAAGAACACCGAATCCCAAATCTCCGTGGGCGTGCGCAAGCTCCACTACGAAAACGTGTTACTCCTCACCGGAACCCCCCTTCAGAATAACCTCGTCGAGCTCTGGGCCCTCTTGAACTTTCTCTACCCCGATATTTTTACTTCCAATGAACCCTTCGCCAAGTCCTTCGATATCACCAAGAAGATGATCAACCGAAACGTGCTTGCCCAGGCGCACGAGCTTCTGGACATGTTTATGCTTCGCCGCATGAAGACGGAGGTGGAGAAGTTGCTTCCGAAGAAGATTGAAACCAAGGTAAGTATCGGAGATGCGGAGAATGGCATTTCGATCACACTGCAAAAGTATTTCCCATCTAATAGGAGTACTATTTTGTGTCCTGCACTTTAGGTGTTTTGTCCACTTTCGAGCCAACAGGTTCACTTGTACAAGGGACTCCTTCTCAAAGACGCATCCTTGCTGTCGAAAGCATGTGAGGGTAGCGCAGGTACCGCGTTAAAGCTCAAGGCTCTATTTGTACAGCTGCGAAAATGTTGCAATCATCCATTTTTGTTCGAAGATATGGAACCTGACATTGCTGCGACGACTATGGAGGATCTAATTGGGGCGTCGGGGAAGCTGGCTGTGTTGGACAAGCTATTGAGAAAATTGTTTATCGGAATGCACAGGACTGTGATCTTCTCTCAATTCACGAGTGTTCTAGGTGAGAATTTGAATTCTTAGACGACGCCGTCGACGACTCCCATCTTTCACAAGACGGAATTTTCCCCTGTTTCCACGACCAACTTCGTCTTTTCATGTCCTTCTTCCCATTGTTTTCCGGCTTGGCTTACATTGTTGCCCTTTCTCTTTTTCTCTTTGTATAGACATTATTGAGGATTATTGCAATATGCGTGGATGGAGGTATTGCCGTCTGGATGGATCAACTTCGCGAGCAAAAAGAAATTATCTGTGCAAGAATTTTAATCGGGAGGATAGTGATACTTTCATTTTCTTACTGAGTACCCGTGCTGGTGGAATGGGTTTAAATCTGCAAACTGCGGATACTTGTATCCTGTATGACTCGGATTGGAATCCGCAAGTTGATATTCAAGGTGAGAGGAGAGGGAGGCGCTAGCGAAGCGTTGCTTTGTCTTTTTTGTTTTCTATCGACAATTGCTCACGCTTATTCGTTTGCCCAATTATCCTCGTCTGATTAATGACTTTTCTTTTTTCCATTTGATGGCTGGTGAATTTTGACCCTAACCCCAATCCAAGCCATGGCTCGTGTCCACCGTCTTGGACAAAAGAACACAGTACATGTAAGTACATGTAAGGTCTTGTTTGCTTCCTGCTATATTTTTTCCGCGTTGTTTCTGTCTCTAACACTTTCCGCTCTTGGTCATTAGGTTTATCGTCTCATCATTGGTGAATCGATCGAGGAAAGGATGGTGGAGCGTGCAGAGAAGAAGCTATTTCTGGACAAGATGGTGAACCGCAGCAAGGGTGTAGACTCGACTCAAGAGGAGAAAGGGGTATCTGGATCCGAGCTTCTTAGCGCCCTCTGCTTTGGTTCGGCATGCGTTTTTGGCGAGGCCTCCAAAGGCAAAAACCTGCTCCCCAGCGATGTAGACATTGCAAATATTTGTGATCGCAAACGCTTAGAAGACTCCACTGCTGGCGAGCTCAAAGGTGGCACTGCCCAGACAGTGGATTCTTTTAATGTTGATGTTGAACTCAGGGAAACTACGAATTTTCAAGGAACTGATTTTAAGGAAATGAGAAACGAGATGAAGAAAAGAAACGAAGAAGAAGCTAATGTACCGAAATCTCTTCGCGGTAAGTTGTCTCTCTTAGTGTTTGTTTTCGTGTTATTGACTTGATCCGAACTTTGTCTCTCACTCCTCGCGTATATTTTATATTTTCTTGTCTTTAGGTATCGCAATGGATTGGAAGACAGTAAGAGATGAAGGGAAAAGGAAGAAAACGAATCGTATTCAGATGGTCAATGGTATGGGATCTGGGTACGGCAACAAACTTGTCCCTGTCCTATCAATGGTGAGACGTGTGCACTCCGTCGTTTTGAACATGCATTTCTCTTTGCTACGTCTTTACCTTACTAACCCATGTGGCTGTGTTGTGCTTCTCAATTTTTCAATTAGGAATATCGTTTCATTCCGGCGATCAACAAGCTATTGCAGCTTCTTCCCGAGATCGGTCGCATAAAGAAAATCGCAATACGTGAGAATAGATATCCTTTCTTGTCGAAGATTGGAGAATGGAACAAGGATGTGAAGAAATCGGGAGATACTCTTGTA
Source organism: Porosira glacialis (assembly GCA_036939395.1). Classification (NCBI taxonomy): domain Eukaryota; phylum Bacillariophyta; class Thalassiosirophyceae; order Thalassiosirales; family Thalassiosiraceae; genus Porosira; species Porosira glacialis. The sequence goes on from JALLOR010000245.1 coordinate 10,249, forward strand.
GAGAAGTGCTGCCACTTCTTTGATTTGTTTCGATTGATTAGTGGGGAAGAGATGAATTCTTGCGTATCGAAAGGTACGTGTGTGATTGTTTCGTTTTGTAATAAAGCGATGTTTTTACTAAATGTGCTTATTCGCCCTATTTGAATNCCGATCTTACTAAATGTGCTTATTCGCCCTATTTGAATCCAGTCCATAGAGGTGCATTGTGGGATCACTACGGTTATGATGATCACAAAGATGCACATGTGGTGCCAATAATTGACAGTGCGGACGTCTTGCTCGATTTTGTTCCGAGGAAAGGAAGCGACGCCGGTGAAGGAACAAACGATCTGCCTCGTGATAGACATGCCACTCACCAACCCACCTTAGGGTGCCTCGAACTCTGCATGTTCGCTGAGGGTTCTCGCCATCAAGAGGAAATCATCGTCACTGGTATGAAGGGTCGCATTGAAGGTACGTTATAAGTTAGCCAGCTCCAAAATGCATTTAAGTACACGTACTGTGTACGTGAGGCTGAACAATTTGTTTCCTTTGTTTCCTTTGTGCACTTTCGGACAAAAGCGTACCTACCCGAGAACAAGGTATTTTTCTACCAGCGTCCACAACCCGGCGGTCCTTGGACGGATAAGAGCAAACCGCCACCCCGAGAATCGTTTTCCGAACAGGTCTTTGATTGCTCGGACCTTGGAGAGGTTTATGATTTTGCAAACGACCTCCCGCGTACGCTACATTCTGGTTACCATTACTGCAGCACCGCGATCGAGTGGAAATACCTTCTCGACGCCATGAAGTCGACGCGTGAGGGAAATCCGTTCGTTCCGGCGGTCAGCCTTAAGGATGGCTACCGAGCGGTAGAGATGGGAATCACCGCCATGAGCCACATATCGAATGACGGCGGGGCCATCGGGGGCGAAAGCACAATCGCGCCGGTGACGGCGTTCAGCAGCCGCTCGTCTGACGACCTTTTGGATCTCGTGTTGAGCTCCACCGTGAATGCAAACAAGGATCATGTGAAAGAGGTCTTCATGCGCGTGATTGATGCATGCGATGGCGAGTACAAAGTAAGCATACCTTGAGATTTTCACTACGGGACTAACCACGAAGGCAACTTGACCAAGAGTTCTGTGTTTTTAAATGTACACTCCCTTTGATCAATTAGTCTTGGTGCGCACTGTACAAAGAAGTGCAGTTTTATATTAATCACAAAGTTTACACTATTGTATACCTTTAACATAATCAGTCTCTGTTCTTAGTCACTCAAGCTAAAAAACATCAAGATCTCAGCAATATGATTTAGTGCCGATGATGGATGTGTTGTAAGGGTTTGTGTCTCATGATCACTCTCTTGGGTTTTGGTCTCGTCCAGATCTCCAGTGTGATATT
>JALLOR010000246.1:0-11487 GCA_036939395.1 Porosira glacialis
GAGAAACAACGCACAGTACGTAGTAAACAAATTTTACAGTGCCAAAAGTACCCAACTCGCGCTAAGACGCCTAAGATTGGTACTCTGCCTAAGATTGGCGGTTGGCCGGATCACCCCCCCCCCATTGTTAGAGCGAGTAGACTGTAGTAGTAAAAGAGAAGATTAAAAATCGGACGGTTCTTCCATTACATGTACTGCCGTCAAACAATGCTTCTTTGATCAACTTGTGCTTTCCACCGTGTGTATCAATAGAAATCTTACCCGTCTTTGGAAAAATCGAACAGACTGGGTGTACCGGCAGAAACCGAGGAAGACCTTCATGTTTTCATCCTCGCCGTTTTTTAGTACGCGCCGATAACATTGACGAGAGAAAGAGAGAGTTCAAGAGGGGAAAGAACGAGTTGGGTGCAAAGAGAGTTCGAGAGAGTTTAGAGAAATAGTGGCACCCCGATTTTCCAGGACCGGCGGAACGATATAATTGATAACATGGTGTTGCACCAAAGGCGCCGAAGGTTCGCGAGTGCGGCAGGCCTGCTGTTCGCAGCAGCGGCTCTAACGGCGCTGTGTGTCCCTCCCGGCGGAGAGGTGACGGGCGTGGCGGAGGCCTTCTCGTTCTCATCTCCCCCGTCCCGATTTCGAGAAACATCATCGTTGTCATCATCGACATCGCCATCATCGTCGTCGCCGCTGGGCGGAGCTCATTCCGTGGCGGACGGTTTCTTCTCGGGAAGAACTCGGTCTTCGACATCGTCACCATTGTCGCAGACGGCGCTGCTTCTATCCTCGGGTCCGCAGGACGGCAAACGGGTTTCGCGTCCGCAAGCGCTGGCCACGGAGGGACAATGGGCCGCGTATATCGATGATAGCGGTGGCGTGGACGATCGAAAGGTGTACTACTTCAACCGTGGAACGGGGGAGAGCAGCTGGTCACCCCCCACTCCCACCTTTCCCGAGGTGATGCTGCCACCGCATCCGAACAACAAGGCGGGGGGAGAAGCTACTCAGGGTGCGGGTGCCGTGAGCTCGGAGAAAACGGAGGGAAACAATAAGTTCCAACGGTTCGGAGGAGCCACCGTATCCGAAGGCTATACCAATAAACTGGACAACCTCGTCCCTTGGCCTCGGAAAAATCAGAGACCGCAACGCACTCTTTACGAAATCCTAGGATGCTCCCCTGACGCTCCCCGAAACACACTCAAACAATCCTACCTCATCCTCGCCAAACGGTTCCACCCGGACGCCATCGAGGCCCGAAACGGTCACCCGGACGAAATCCTCGAGTTCAACGACGTATCCCGCTCCTGGGGAATATTGTCGGACGACGCCCAGCGTCGCGCCTACGACAACCAGCTCCGAAACGAAGCCGACCAACGAAAGCAGGCCGAAGCTGCCGAAGCAGCCCGAAGAAAAGCCATGGCAACAGCGGCAGCCGAAGGTCAAAAGGGAGTGGGGGAGGCGATCGATGCCGTGATCGGTGGGGCCCGGGGCTTCTTCAGTAATTTTGTCGCGGGATCACAGCAGAAGACGAAGAAGGGGGTTACCTCGCAGCAACGTCAGCAGCAGAAATCGTCGCGCAGCCTGAGCAGCATTGTGGAGGGGAGTGCCGCGGCGGGGCCGAGGAAGAATGCCATTCTTGGGACGTCGGCGGTTCCGACGGACGGCTTTCAGAAAACCACCGCCACGGGCAGTATGCCCAGTGACGCCACGTCTACGGCGGTGATGGATCCCTCGCCGAAGAGTAGAGTCAAGAAGATTCGAAGCAATGCCGACGGGCAGAACCACGCTGGCGATACAATCGGAAGCGCTGGAAACGTCGGTAGGGGCAGCGACGGCAGAAGCGACGGCAGAAGCGATGGCAGAAGCGACGGCAGAAGCGACGGCAGTGGTACCGACAAGCGCAACAAATTCCGCAAGGCCAACGAAGGCCCCTATCCCGACTGGGAAACCACCCTCCCCGCCGACGCCATGGCCCTCCAAGAACAAGAATACCGTCTCAACCGCGCCCGCGACGAGGCCGAGGACGCCGCCCTCGCCGCCGAGGCCGCCTGGCACGACGCCGTCGCCGCCGAACGATCGGCATTGGTCGAGGAACGTATCGAGGCCGAGGAACGGTGGAGACGGGCCGAGGAGGAGGCGGACTTTGCGGAACGGAGGTTGATCGAGGAGGAGGAGGAGAGGGTGGCGAGGATTGAGGAGGCCATGAGGAATGGTGGGGGTGGGGGCATGGGCAGGAATGCCGATATGGGCAGGAATGCTGATATGGGCAGGAATGCCGATATTGGTAGGAATGCAGGGGATGATGCGGATGTCATGAAGGAAATGGAAGAGATTGGTGATCGATGGGGTTTGTCCGATGATCTCATGCGGGGCATGGGTATGATGGGTATGGGTGTTGGCGTGGACGGTCCTCCTCCCATGGAAGTTAATGATATGCTCATGGGTTCTAGCGTGGGTGGCCCTAGAAAGAACATTCCCAATTACGTTCCCAAAGATCCTGACGAATTCCTCGACACGCAGGGCGTCAAGAAAGAGGCCGTCCAAGATGAGTTGCGAGAACGGGCCGATGAGGTGCAGAAGGAGCTCAACAGCAAACGCGCGAGGGACGACGAGGATTTTAGGAAGACCAAGGACAAGGAGGCCAAGAGGATTCTTGCCGAGCTTGCGACTCTTTCCAAGTTCACCCAGGGTGAAGTGGGGACGAAGAATGGCGATGGTGTCAGATTCCAGGTGGATTCGGCCATGAGCGGTCCACAGGAATCGGCATCGGCCTCCTCCTCCTCGTCGGACGAAGCCAAACAAGAATTGGCCCAAGCCAAACAAGAATTGGAACGCATAGCCCTCGAAATGAAAGGAGCCTACGCCACCGAAATGAACGAACTCCGCGCCGAAATGGTCCGCATGTCCACGGAAGAGCGCGAAGCCGCCGCCGCCGAACTCACTGCGTCCCACGAGGCCAAGCTCAAAATGCTCACGAATCAGCTCCAGATGGACGCGGACAAGAATTTCGAGGCCGAGGCCTTCCAGCTGGCGCAGAAGCACGCGGTCGAGATGGAAGACCTGCGGAAGCAGCTGGAGGAGGAGGCACAGTACGAGAGGAACAAGATGGTGTCGATAGCGGCGGAGGAGAAAGAGGCGGAGGTACGGAGGGTCCAGGAGGAATTGAACGCCGCGCACGGTACGGAGGTGCAAAGGCTCGTGGCCGAGGCGGACGTGAAGATCGAGGAGGTGCGGTCCAAAGAGCTCCAGGAACTTGGCGCCAAGCACGATGCGGCACTCGCCGACTTGAAAGCTCAGATGGAAGCCGAGGCCTCCAGGGATCTCGATGACCAAATTCGCATCCTCAAAGAACTTCACGCCGCCGAGGACGAGGAACTTCGGGGACGTCTACAAGCCGAGGCGGACGAAAGGCTGCTTCGGTCGGAATCGGAGTTTGAGGCGCGACGCGCAGAGGAAGTTGAAAAAGCCACGGAAGCTATGCAACGAAAGCACGCCGAGGAAATGGACAACTTTAGGAAGGAAATGGAGAAGAACATTGCCGACGCGGCCGGCGATATTGCGGCTGATTTGACAATGTCCCGCGACGAACATCTCTTGGCCATCGAGGCAAGGCACCAATCGGCCTTGGATCGCCTCCGAGCCGAGTTGACCACCGCGGCCGCCAAGGATCTCGAGGCCAAGGTCGAAAACGTGACGGAAACTCACAAAACTGCAACACTGATGCTCCGAAGGGAACTGGAACTGTCTTTCGAGAACCGCACCAAGAGGTTGGAGTTTGAGGCCGATAGGAAGCAAAAGGTCGTGGCGGAGAAGGTCAAGCGCGCTTTGGAGAAGAAGCACGCGGACGAGGTGGAACGGCTCAAACAGGACATGGCGGTGGCGTCGAAGCGGCAGGCAGAGGAGGACACGAAAAAGACGTGGAACGAAGCGGAGACTGGGGAGAGGACACTGGGCGAGCAGGAAGAAGATGCCCGATCGAAGGCGAAGGTTGCGGGGGCCCAAAAGCTCGAGACCGAGCTTACTCGGCTCAAGTTCGTGCATGCCTCCGATATGGAGGCGCTCAAGAAAGAGCTCGAGGCTGATTATTTGGCCAAGATGAGGGATATGGCAAAGGAGGCCGCCGGACGGCGGGAATCGGAGGTGGAGGAAGCCACCCGCAAAATCCGGGGGGAGCAGATTGTTGAAATGGAGCGTTTGAAGGGGGAGGCGATGCGACGTGCTACGGTGGTCCAGGCCAAGAAAATGGAGGAAGTCATCGCCCAGCACAAAATTGAGATAACACGGGTGCAGGCGGAGGAGAGGGCGGAGGCATCGAGGTCCATCAAGAATGAGACGAAGACGCTTGCGCAGATACACGCCGCGGAGATGGAAAAATTGAAGACGGACCTCGCGGCGGAATGGGTCCCCAAGATGCGAAGGTTGCAGGCCGACGCCGGTGATCAACGGATCGATGAGGTTAAGGCCGCGACCGAGAAGCTCAGCGAGAATCACGCGAGGGATATGATGAAACTCAGGACGGAGCTTGCCAAGAAGGCCGACGCCACTCGCGCCGAGGAGCTCAAGAAGGTGGAAGTTGCACACGGGGAGGAAATGCAGCGTCTAAGGGCCATGTTGGAAGACGAGGCCAAGAAAAACCTGTACACCGAAACCCAAAGACTCACCAATATTAACGTGGAGAGCCAAAACAAACTACAGTTGGACCTTCAATCGGCGTCCGCCGCCGAGACGCTGCGTCTCCAGACCAAGGCCAACGAAGATCGGGCCGCCGAGGTCGAGAACGTGACGCGGGGATTGACGGAGCAGCACCAAAGAGAAATGGAGCACCTGAGGGCGGAGGTGCTCCAGCACGCGGACGCCGCGCGGGTCGAGGAGCTCAATGTTTTGGTTACGGCCCACGGACAGGAGTTGGAAGGTCTTCGAGAGGCATTGAATGCGGCCGCGGCTGCCGATCTTGAAACGCAGCTCAAGAAACTCGAGGAGTCTCATGCCATGGAATTGAAGGATCTGAAAAACGGACTTCAGTCCGCGTCTCTCGACGATACCGTAGCGGTAACGACCGATGCCAAGGGGGGGCTCGAATCCGAGGTGGAGCGCGTGACCCGGGAGATGAACCAAAAGCACGCAGCGAAGATGGATCATCTCAAGTTCGTCATAACGAGCGAGGCGAACGCGGAGAGGGTGAAAGAGTTCGAGAAATTGAAGAATGAACATAATGTAGAATTGGCACGCGTCAAGGTAGAGGTGGAGGCCCAAGCCGCTAATTCCCTCCAGGCGGAGGTGGCTCGTCTCAAGGGAATGTCCTCAGCCGAAGTGTCCGTGTTCAAAACCGATATGCTCTCCTCGACCGACGGGCAATCGCGAATTGAACTCCTCACCGCCAGTCACAAGGCCGAGCTGTATCGTTTCATGGAAGCTGCCAAGGCGGATCTAGGGCGCGTGGAGAAGGAGGCGGACGAAAAGCGCAAGGCGCAGGTAGACGTGATCGAAAAGGACAAGATTCAATTAACCACACAGCTCGACGAGACACGGCGCGAAGCCAGCGACAAGTTGGATAACGCGGCGCTCACGATTGAAGAACAGAAAAAGTTGATGAAAAAACAAACGATCGAGGCCGTTTTGTCGACCTTCCAAGGAATATACCAAGCCGATGCCATCGAACAGCTCAGGCGGGATGTCCAGATCAGAGACGATGAGTTGAAGGAGATCAAGTCTACTTTGACCATGAAAAATGAGAAGGTGCCCGATCTGGAATCGCGAATCAATTCCAGCTACGAGTTCGGAACAAAGATGTCAGCCGAGGTCAAGGATCTTCTGGAGTGGAAGCAGAATGCGGAGCGCGACCTCCAATCTCGCAAAAAGGAAGCCACGGAGGCAAAAGCCGAGGTCGATCGCCTCAAGGCAGAGCTTAATCGCGTCGGAGAGCTCGAGGCCGAAATTCTTGCTAAGAACGGCGAGGTTGCGAAGCTGAACGAATCGCTTAAATCAATGACCTTTGAAATGGCGACACTTAAGACAAGTTTTGAAGTTGTTTCCAATGAAAAGCTGGCTATGGCATCTGAGTTTACCAAGCTTCAAAAGCAGAAAGAGGGCGCGGTAGATTCTCAAAAATCCTTGAATCGCTTCCAGAGTGAGCTTGAACGAACCAAGAAGTCTCATTCTGTAAAAGTCAAGGAAATGGAGTCTAAAATACAGGACACGATTGCTAGTAGGGATGCTAGTTACGCCCGATTGAAGGGCGACATGGTTTCCAAGGGCAAAGAGACGGAGCAGCTCAAAAAAGACATGAATGCCAAAGATCTGAAGATTAAAAACCTAGCATATGATGTCAAAGAGAGACAGCTTGATATCGACTCCCTCGTACCGGAGGTGTACAACCTTCAAGTGTCAGAGAAATCGTTGAAACGCGAAAATGAAGCAAGGCTTGCGACGTGGAAAGGGGAAGAAAAGCGATTGAAGGTTGAATTGGAGGAGAATAAGAAGTCTGCAGCGGAAATGGTGCGCCAAGCCAACAAGCAAATACACGAGCAGAGATCGAAACACGATGGAGTCGTTGCGCAGCTCGAGAAAGATCTCAAATTCAAATCTGTTGAAATCGGCGAGTTAAAGTCAGTGGCAGAGTCGAGATCCAGGATNCAGGATTGTGTCCGATCTGCAAATGAAGCTCAATACTATCAGCGCCGAGAAAGAGAAGATGTCGCTTGAAATAAAGAGACTTGAAGAATATCGCAAGAATGCGGATAGCAATATCAAGAACCGCGTCGACGAGCTTCGTCGCCTTCAGAATGATGTCGAGCAGGGAAAGAAGGTTGATTTGGCCAAGTCTGCGAAGCTAGAGAGCTTGGAGAAGAAGCTGGTCAATTTGGAATACTCTCGATCAATTGACAATACACGTCAAGCCGAAATGGCTACTGAGATTGAGAAGCTCCGGAGTTTGTTGAAGACTCGATCTGTAGAGCTCTCGGACCTTCAGAAAAAGTATGATTCCATCAGTGCATTGAACGTTAGCATGCAGGCTGAAATCGTGGAGCTTAAAGAATCGCGGCGGCGTTCCGAGGCAGGCATTAAGCAGCGTGCCAAAGAAATCGACATTGCCAAACAAGATGCAGAAAGGCTGAAGAAATTGGTTGAGCAAGAAAGAAAGTCCGGAGGTGCAAATGGAGCTAAAATGAAGGAGCTTCAAGAGAAGATGATAAAAATGCAGGCTTTGTCAGAACATAATTCGCGATTGAACAATGTCCTCGTGGGCAAGAGCAAAGAAATCGAAGCTCTTAGCAAGGACCTTACATCCAAAGATCAGGGTATTCTTGCTTTGCAATCGCAGATACAATCAATCAGCGATGAAAAAGTTAAGATGTCGTTTGGCATTAAGAGTTTGAGCGAATGGAAGAAGAATACGGAAGCTACCATTAAGAAGCGTTGTGATAGGCTTTCCCGAATCGAAGTGGAACTTGGTCGTCTTGAGGGACAACTGAACGGGAAGGGTAGTCAGCTTTCAAAGGCGCAGGATACAGTAAAGTTCAACACTCTTCTGAACGAGCAGAGAATTCTCACTGAAAGTATGGCCAATCTGGAAAACGAGTTGACAGGAAAAGCTTACACAAATCTAGACTTGGGGGTGTCAACTAAGCCACTACTTCAGACAAGTTCAATTCCTTCTACGAAGTCTCCCACGATTTCTCCTCTGAAGAAAACGACAGAAAAACGCGCCGAAAATGAGGGTTCGGCGATTCCTAATAAGGCATCCGTTCAGAATAACCCGAGACGTGGAGTTGAAATTGGGCCAAACTTTGGTGGTCCTCGCCGCGAACGCGAACGTGAACGCAGCACGCCGAGCTCGTCAAGAATTGGTCATGTTGAGCCCTTTATTCCGGGCCCACCCAAGAAATCTCCACCAGGAGTTGGAGTTGGTGCAGGTGCACCATTGTCCCGAGGTGGATATGGAGAGGGCGAGAAGATGTCACCTGGCAGTAACAACCCGTCTGGTATCCAAGGCAAAGAGTCTCTTTCTGAAATGGCCAATGGGATTGGAGCGAACCGTAATAATGCTCGGCGCCCTTCCTTGACTGATCCAGTAGAAGCAACGAAAGATGAGAAGTACGTCGCGAACAAATCTGATCTTGACACACTTCAGAGTGGGAGCAAGACCAAGGATCCGTCATCCTCGGGTCAGATGCAAACCTCTTCAGCAGATAACCTTACTGCTGCAAAAGTTTTTGATTTTTTACCACCATTGAAAGGAACCGCTAGTGAATCTGGTAAAGGTCCTGCTGCGGACGCCAAACAACAGAGCAATACGAAAGATCTGTCATCCCCGGGTCAGACACAAACCTCTTCTGCAGATAGCCTAACTGTTGCAAAGGCTCTTGATGTTGGACCGGCGATAAAAAAAACCATCGGATCGGATAATGGTGCTGCTACGGACGCCAAACAGCAGAATAATGCGAAGCAGTCAAGTCGTAATGAAACAGAACAATCAGAAAGAAACAGTGGTAAATCCGACTCGACTGTGATGTCGGAGAATACAACTGAGAACCAGAGCAAGGAACCCTCCACTGGTCCCAAGTCTGGTCGGACCGCATTTGCAAACAACAGGTGGGGTGCATCTAAGACCAACGGCACTTCTAACCTTGGCGAAGCCAAGTCTCCTTCGATTTCCGGTCAAAACCAGAATTCTTACACAGATGGCCTTGCTGCAGCAAATTCTATCGACTTGGGACCCCCCGTCGAGCCATCCAAGTCTTCTGATCACAATGCTGCCAGCGCCAAACCAACGCAAACAAAGCTAGAAGCTGTTGATCCCATTGCAATCGATACAAGGCCAAATAATGCGCAAAATGAAGCAGGAGAAAACGCGAAAACCGAACTTCATTCGCCACCAAAAGAGGCGCGCACTGAGTTGAGTAGTCCATCTGAAGACAAACTACCTACTTCTGCAGTGAATAGTCGCAATGAACGGAGTGGTTATCTCAACAACCTGTCGCCAGGTAATAGCGAAGAGAGAAAAAATGTTGCGAACAATTCTTACCTTGACTTACTCCCCTCAAGCCCAGGGTCTTCAACACCTTCTGCTCAAAAGCAACCCACGTACGCAGATAGCCTCTCAGCAGCAAAGCCTTTGGATTTTGGAACACCCCGCAAGTTCGATTTATCCCCAACTACGAATGATCCTATTCTGGTAGATGATTCTCGCCAGCTCGATGGGTTGTCCACTGCTGATTCTTCAGACATTGAAGCAACACTTCGCCTTGCTGAACGAAACTTACTGGAAGAAGCCAAAGTGAGAGGTCTCATCGCAGCCCGTATTTTTGAAGAGGCAAACATGCTAAAAAAAGAAAAGGCGAGAGCGGAAAGGATTGCTGCGGCACAACGAATGCTCACCGATGATGAAGTGAAAGAACGGCTCCGTTTTCTTGAGGGGTCTAGTGCTAGTGGAAGCAACATAGAGGTACCTGCCACAGCCCGAGTCGAGGCAGCTGAAAAGTTCAACGAGGCGATTGAGGCGAGAATCTTAAGCGAATCTCTCAAGGCTCGCTCAGCTAGGACTTCGGGAGTAAAGGCAACGAGAACGAAAATATCCGAAGTGAATGATATCGTCATGGCCGCGACAAAATTTGCGATGGAAAATGCTCGAAAGGAAAGGGCAGCTGTTGAAGACCTCCTTGCCCGAGCGGATGCCCTTGCAAAGAAATCCCTGGGGCCTTAATGTGGAAAAACAGTTACTTTAGATGTCTTGAGGATTTGGAAGGAGTTGGAAGAAACAACTTTGGTACTATTTGAACTGCTAACATTAGTCCTGTAAAAATAAAAATGTGCATCGGTGATCTCTCTTCGCATATCGCCACTTGGGTTTTATAATTTCAGTAATTCATGGGAAAGTTGGGGATCGAGACTGTACATATCGATGAAAAGCGCGGATAAACAATGTTTGAACATACCACGAACTTGGAAAAGGAGGCTCCAACCTGCACCGGAGTCAAAGGATTTCACGGTATGTACTGTCAAATTGGAGTACTTACATGTACATCATGCTGGAGGATCATCAATAATACCCGCATTGAGTATGCTGAAGTTAAGATGGGACCCCTTGGAGAATCACAGTTATGGTGGCTTGGTGCGTGGGCGTTTTTGACGAATGAAATCAATAATGCTTTCTTTCCAGGGATCAAAGGCTGAGTACGCGATGGCTTATTTGGTTATTAATGCAAACTATTAAAAAATTGTTGAGTTATTGAAACAAAGTTGCATTTTGCAGGCCCCATCGAGCGTCCCTTTTATTGTAGTTGCATCCAAATGAATAAGTTCTTCAAAAATCATTTGCTAACAGACTTCTACAGAAGAGGCACACCATGTTGCGTCATTTTCTCCAACTGCAGACTAACCATGTACTGGATGCAGAAAGACCACTAAAGAACGTAGCTGCAGCACACAAAACTTCAACCTCTGGCGTAACACCCCACACTTTAATCCACAGCATAAAATAAGGGATGCGTAGTTGGCTTAACCAGCGGAACAGAAAAACACCCCCCAAATACTCTTTAATTTGTGGATATATTCTGCATAGAGTTCCTACACACATTTTCAACACAAGAAGGAAGACACCGAAGACAACAGTGATACTTACCAGCGTAGAGATGCCGTTGCTTGGACATGCTATGATGGATGTGCCCGAGTAACTACTGAGGTGCAAACTTTGGACGTACAGGCCTACACACGAGCGACCCCCCCGCGGCACCCTTTTTCAGTATAACATCTGGTTTGTGCCTATTTGGGCTGTGGGTGCGGCGCGGGCCGTGTGCTCATAATTTATTCTACATGTTTCTTCTTCCCTTTTTAGATAGAAAATGCTCAATATTTGATGTTAGTCCCATCCATAATATCAAAATACTAGTAGTACCTCTTAATAAAATAAGTTGTTTACAATGTTAACACGTATCTGAGTCGAACACATTGAGATACACCACGCGAGAGCCGTGAGTGGCCCCCAAGGACAACTTGAAGAAGCATTGGCGAAAGGTCATGATGGTCATTGACTGGGAAGATTTGAACGAACCCCAACTTGCGAGGGACAAATCCTCTTTTCCTATTGAAACGTGTTTACGAAAATATGTAATTAAGAATAAAAAGATGAAATCAGCGGGGTACAGCGCACAATGCTATCATGCCGCTCGCGTTGGGTTTTTGCGCGGGGTTCCACCGTGATCAACCATTTCCGCTTTCGCGAGAGTGATTAGGACAGGGTGGCCTGGAGTCAGTCTTTGAGGAAATGCACACACAACCTGCTCCGAGATAGTGATGGGGTTGTGCAAAGAATTGTTGCATGCGGTTGTTGAGTTCCACATTAGCTAGGGTGTCGATATCTCCGGGGTTGTGCAGGAGGACACATCGTGCCTTCCATAGGGAATTATAGAAATCCCACAGTTCGGTTATCATAGTTTTTGGAAGGTGATATGGTGAAGCGTCTTGTCATGGCGGTGGTTCTGTGTGTATTCG
>JALLOR010000247.1:0-11370 GCA_036939395.1 Porosira glacialis
TGATTCACATGTATGTAGAGTACCATAGCTTTCAAATTAAATCATCTTCATACAATCCTCATTTTGACCCATGTTTCGTATAACCTCATTATGGTTGTTTGGTGCTTTCGTAATTATGACAGTCAAATACGAAACCCGTACCCCCAGAGTCTTTTTCAAAGAATTTTTTTTCAAGATAACTGCATTTGAATTTCAAAGCTCGTTTATCGTACCATATTTTTTTGAAAACATATTATAATTTTGGTTGCATAAAACAACAAAAGTATTTACAACTGCACCAGTGATTGACTCTCTGACGCAAAATGGAATATCCCAGCAACCAGAAGGGACCATACAATGCCCATAATACCAATGAGAAGCTTATTATATGTGAAAGGCACCCATGATATTATCTCAAATCTAAAAATATTTTCAATAAGGCCCAGGGGGGATCGTTTTTTATTTGACAGTCTTAATTTTAAAAATCATACAGTAGGTATTTTTGGTTTATGGACGTACACGTTACCTAGAAAAATTAATACTTAGTGTCCTAAAATATACAGAAAATTAAAAACCTGAAATAGTGTTTTGCAACACCTGAAATTACATGATATTCTACTCCTCAATCTATGTGGAAAACATACTTGAATTTTCATCAGGGGTGCTCAAATGCCTGGTGGTGAGTTCTCTAAAATATTCTAAAGTGAGTATTTTCTAAATGAATCATAAGTAGATTTTCTCCTAAAATAACGGTATACGCATATGTAATACTTTTTAGGTGGCCCACAGTAATTGTAACATGCCAAAATGCTGAATCAGTCGAACTGATCAAGGGGTTCCTATGGGGGATTTTTTGTTAGTTCTCTGAATATTTCATAAAAATCCACAGTATGTGAGTATTTAGTTAATGGATTAAATCCATATTTTCCTATGTCATTAATTCCCTAAAATGTGCCAGCTGCTAATTATTTTTGGACACCCAGTATGTACAAATACATTACGGGCTCAACATTTTCACTTTCATCAAATCCTCATTCTGAACGAAGCTATTTTCATATATTTCAAGATAAATCCTCATTCTGGCCACGGCTGAAAATGAGTTAATTTGAAAGCTACGGTATGCATGTTGTTGTTGTTTTGATGAGACACGCCAACCGTTTCTTCACCATCTTCGAATCTGACGGTATTCATACAGTACAGTATCTACGATTCTTTTCTGTTGTGGGATTTAAAAACTGTACAATATCCAACGCCATCATCATACTACTTACAGTACAAGTATCGGTACATAAGTGCCGATAAAACACTCCTCTCACGCTCTACCAGGTACTTGCACAAGTATGTACTACTTGCACGACATATACAAATACCTCCATTCCGATACTCGCAAATCCAGGTGTACTGTATGTAGTCAATCAACATCAACATACTCACACACAGCAAGCTACGCAGCTACACAATAATGGACGAGCCCTACACCAACGCCGCTGGCATCATCGACATCGGCATCGAGTCATCGACATTAGCACCAACAACGGCGTCCCGACCGTGCGGTGGTGGCTGTGCGACGATCGAAGCCTACGACAATGACAACTTGGGCGGTAGTCACAACCATGCGATTGGTTATCTCGGACCTGCCTCCCCACCGCCTTCTTCGCCATCGTCTCCACCCTCCAGTGGCAGAGGCGGCGGCGGTGGTGGTCGCGCCGATATAGGAGGAACGATGCGGGGACATTCGTCTACGCCTCCACCATCGTATCGCGGTGGCGATCATGACAGGGACAGATACGGCGACCGAGGAGGTTTCGGCAACGGCGGCACAGCAACCACCATTCCCTCCCCACCACAACTATTATCGTCACCACCCACACCCCCAAAATCGGCCATGTGGCACGGCCTAGGCCTCTTCGGCGAATCGTACATCCTCTTCAGCGTCGGCACCCTACGTCCGTTCTGGGAGGCTCTGTATCCGTCGTGCTTCGATGGGACGGAGTGCGATCCGAACGCGACGTTTCGGACCATGACGTACTCGGTCGTTGTGGGTGTCATGGTGGGAATGGTGGCGGTGGGGGTGGGGGCCAATCGTATTGGACGGAGAAGGGGGAGCATTGTTACGGCATGTGAGTGTTTTTCTTTTTTTCTTTATTTTTTAAACTGCATTCGCTCGTTCTGGTCCATGATAGAAATAGAGGAGCAAGTGTGTCAAACGCGTAGGTACAAGTAGAGAAGGGGGCACATAAGAGAAGTCGAGCCGAGGCGGAGTGAGAGGGAAAAAGACGAGTCATGGTCGGGGATCGAGTCGAGTTTTTTGCGTGAACGAGGCGGTTTAGACACACGTCGGCTTTTCGGTACAAATAGGGAGCTGTCTGATAGCACCCTGAATGAGTTTCGAAAGCTGTGTGCGAAATTCTTATAAATTTGTGTCTCGTACCTATCATGTGTGCGTTTTCACCCAATGGTCGATTGTCACGCAACAAATTAAACCGTCCCACGTTAAGATTCAGTCGTGTTTGCACCACGCGGGAAATAAAATGACTGTGTCCGTTAAAAAAAACGCCGGCTGTTTGCACCACGCGGGACATATAATGGCTTTGTTCGTGTTTTAAAAACGCAGATTTCGGTACTGGTAGTCACGTTCTAGTTGTCCTTTTTTTCTAAAAATAAAACACGGTCAGTCTTTTACTGACCGGTACTCCTTTTAAGCGGCTTTTTTTTTCTGTTCAGTTTGCTTGTTCTCAAATCCGTTTAAATTTTGGTCCTGAAACGCTTTTTTGGTCAGACTAGTGGTGTCACACGTCCGCCGCCGAATGTATGGCATCATGTGGACGCTACATGATGTATTGAATAGTGTTTAGAATTTGGGCTTATTATTCAATATCTTGCTTTCTGTTCACTTTATAGATGTACAGTAATGAGAGGAGTTCTTATCTGTTGGATTGAGTTTTCGGGCACGTTTAGTTGATATGTACTCTGTATCGCACGTTTTCTTAACCCCCGCTAATATCTTCTATTGCTCCGTTATTCTCATCGTCTTTTTGTTGGCAATTTTTCCATCAATGTTTGAATATTCACATCACAATTGGACAATCGCAGCCCTCATGGCAGCGGGAGCCATCTGCCTCAGCCTCTCCAGCTTCCTCCTGGCCGGCAACCCCAGTGTCCTCTTCCCCACCATGTCTGCCTCGCTTTTCCTCTTCGGAATTGGCGTCGGAGGAGAGTATCCTCTCTCGGCCTCCTCGGCATCGGAGCGGTCCATGGTGGCCATGCGAAAGCGGAGGGAGAGGAAGAGCAGCATGAGGCGTCTGAAAGGAGGCAAGGGAATCTAGTGGAAACAGACGCACGACGGATGGGCCATGCGGAAACGGTGGCAGCGGGGAAGAATCCGTGGTTCGGCGGCTTGGATCCGATCAAGGAGATGAGCGGCAGCAGCGGCGCCTCCGCGCCGTTGACGGTGTCGAAATCATGTTCGACCGGTCTTAGGGCGTTTATTCCCCGCGTCTCGAGCCTGACCGATTCCCTGTCGACGAAAAACTTGACCGATCGGCGGCGGGGCCGGGAGGTGCTGCTCGTGTTCTCAATGCAGGGGATGGGCATCTTTGTCAATTCGTTATTGCTCACGTTCCTCCTCGTCGTGACTAGGCGGGGCGACGGCGGTGACGACGATGGCTTTGACAATGACGACCAAGACGAACGCACATTTAGCGCCTACCAATACTCCCCCTCCGCCCTTCTCTTCATGTGGCGTGCCGTCTACGCCACCGGCGCCCTCGTCCTCGTCTACGTCCTCCTCTCCCGCAAGGCTCACCTTCCCGAGAGCGAGGTCTGGGAGGCCGACAGGGACGAACGCCAACGGGATCGGGAGGAGCGCGAGAACCGATCACGATCCGAACAACAGGGGATTCAGGGGAGCATCTCCTCACTGCATCGATTTTCGCCCCCGCATAGACGACCGAGGGAGGCGCCGGCGGAGCAATTGAATGCGCTGAAGCCGGGTTGTCCGTCGTTGTCGTCGCTGACGATGAAGTCGGAGTTTGAGGGGTTGGGGAGCACGAATCTGGATGGGTGTAGGGCCATTCCGTACCTGATCCCAGACGATGGCAAGCCTTCCGGTGAGAGAGAAAGAGATGATATCCGCGTCGGTTTCTTTATTTAGGAGCGGGGGATAAAAGAGGATTTCATGGTTGGAATTGTATCGACCCATTCAATTTTCTCGGACTCACCACCGAATTTTATTCGTATTCGTTCCTTGGTTTCGAAAATTCCGTCGCCGTAAAAAGAAATGAACCTTTTGTTCCAGCATTACGGGATCCGACTGTTCGGAACTAGCGCCACGTGGCTGTTGTGGGACATTGCATTTTACGGGAATAAACTGTTTCAATCGTCCTTCCTTATCGCTCTCACCGGAGAAGATGCCACGCTCATCCAGTTATCGTGCGGTAAGTCGTCGGCTTTGGGTTCCGATCAGAGAGGATATCGAGGATCGTGATATAGCAGACTTTATATGTTGCTCACATTCTCGTCATGCGTTTTTGCGCCGCCTTCGTTGGGCTCGTTATCTGGTTATCGGGTGTATTTTGCCCCAAAGTATCGACGATCAACGCGTTCGTGGCGCTGCTGGGATACTACGCAGCGGCCTTCATTGTGGACGATCCCGACGTGGGACGCCTGACCCTCCAGCAGAGCGGATTCGTGATCACCGGCACGCTGTTTCTGCTCTGCAGCTGTCTGAGTGATAAGATCTCTTCGACGTGGTTGGTGCTCATGTACCTCGGGAGCTCGTTCTTCGGACAGTGCGGGCCCAACTGCACGACCTTTTTGATACCGGCCGGTGAGCACACATTTTTTGCGTTGGATATGATATAGCTTCTCTCGAAGGGCCGTGTTGCAGCTTTGTTGCTCCGTTCGCATGTTTTCCCTTTGTTCACTGTGCTCAATAAACAAACCGTATGACACGACATGCACATCTCTAATACCACCTTAACGTTGCAGAGATTTTTCCTACAGGTAAGTTTCAGTTTCTGATTACGAAAGTGTCCTCGCGCAATTCAATTAAATCTCACACTGTCTGGTACCGAACTCCTGTGCTGAAATGTATCCTCTTTCAACTTCTTCTCTAGAAATGAGAACCACATGCCACGGAATTTCTGCTTCGGCGGGAAAGCTTGGTGCTCTCATCGCATCGGTCCTGTTCAATTATCTCAACGAAAGTGACCTCTTCCTCATCAGCGGGTACGCTTCGTTTGCCGCCTGTTTGATAACATTTCTTACTATACCGGATACTACCTCTCTTGATTTGTATGAAATAGACAAGCAGTGGCGCATGATTTTGGACGACCGAAAGTTTGAGTACGAAGGTCCGGCGACCGATCCTCGTTATCTATCATTCTATGAAAGGAATAGAAATGAGATGGTCTGGAGGAACTGAGATTCATTTTCCAATTTTGCAAGAAGCAAGAAGAATTTATAAAAGGAAGCATTGTTTAGTTTTAATAAAAGTATTTGATACTTCGCATGGGTGCATTATTGTACAGTTCAGTAGAAAATGAAACACATACTGATGGGTCTTGTACTATCGTAGTTTTCAAATGAACTCTTTTACAAAGATCCTCATTTTCGACGCTGAGTCCATTTCAAAACTAGGAACCTATGGTTTCTTTGGTAGCTTGCCACGCAATGGGGTCGCCAGAGTGGACAAGACATTGACCTAACACGAAACGGAATTCATCAGCATGTATATCACGTCCTGGGGAATATTGCTGGCAGCTGGCACATTTTGGAGGATCAGAGGCGTCCCGAGGACCCCAGTTCGTATCGGAGTATTCCTCTGACCGAAGGCTCAGACTGAGCTCATACTATTTGGAAGAATGATACTATGCAACGAAAAACTGAAGGCTGCCAGTACTACAAATCAATACATATAGTAAAATAAATTCAGGGTTTTCCTTCTCTTTCTGTCCCACCTGCAAGCCGATTTCATCCAAAATACCGCCAGCTTCACCCCCACGTGGAAACAGTTTTGCAAGCATCACCCTCTTTGCATATCACATACCCCTCAACCCCTTTCACAGATAAAACCGGTCCGTTATAGTCACCTTTACAGGGATATACCCAGCTTCCGAAACTGCTTCGTCGTACTCTTGGGGGACATATTTAAAGCTCTGCTCAATCGCCAATCAAGACCACCAACCACGCACGCGCAAAATCACCCACAACTTCAGCGAAGTACACCTCTACGTCCTTTGTGGTACCATTGGTGCATAGAGAGGGCACACATGAGCTTGAAGTCATAGTAGAAAAATTGCCACTGGCTTCTTCCTCTCGTCTGGGGTTGCCATCGCCCCAGCCGTCAGGGAGGTCGTTGGCCATCTTTGTCCATGTTGACATGTTGAAGACTTCGGCCCCCTTTGAAGGATTATTTTTTTTCTCGTCACAGTGTGCTTGGACTGTTTGTTCCCTCGCAGATTTTCAGATGTTTTCGAAATAGTACATCAGTGCCGTCATATGAAGCTAAATATTTGGTAAAGATAAGCGACATATGCGCATTAAGTTTGCAAACGATTGTACGTACTACCGATGGAAGCAAAAGGGGAATTTAACATACAGATAAGCTATGAGCAGGTAGGGTATACTATCTTAAACTAAAACTTTAACTGCCCACCCAGTTAACTATATTCAATCCACAGCATAGTTACTTGTAATGCAGTTATTTCAAAGAAAATTAGGAGAAATTGTACAATTTTCAATGACTATCATCATCTTAAAAAACAATGCCAAAAAGCATTACTCACTACAGCGAAAAACCCGCAGTCAAACATGCATTACCCCTCAAATACAGTACTAGCTGCACTGAGACCTTTACATGATACATTCTTTAAGAATAAAATAGCAAAAATTTCGTTTTCTAAAATTTAGCTGTATCATTCAACACACCAATCTTAACTTGTTATCTAAGCAAGGGAAAATATATATCGGTGTATGAGACAAACTGTACAAAATACAAACACAATCTTTGGTTGTCGAATGCCATCCGTCAAGGTAACGTAAAAGACAAAGTACCCGATCTAGATACCACCAGCTCTATAAGCACAAAAGTGCCGTTTCTTTTTTCAATCTATTAGCGCAATGACTTTTTCCCGATTCTCGAACTGATCCTCTTGAGTATATTTCTATTTCGTCCCTTCCTCTTTTCTGAGACAACCTGCACTTGCGCCTTTGTCGTCGTCGTCTTCGGCAACGTATTTTCCACGGTTGCCTCCGTCGGGACGCGCACACTTATTTTTTCATCCCCGCCGCTCCGCAATCGCTCCCGTTGTTGCGGCGAAGACGACGGTGATCCCTCGAGCACTCGCGCGAGTGCCGAGCCTTCCTCCGTCCCTGTGGAGCAGTGCATCACCTCGATGCTGCACCACTCCAAATCGCCCAACGCGATCCGTTCGTCCAACTCCCGGAAGTTGCGAAGGTGCTTGGCGAACACTTCGGCGTCGTTCTCTTCCAAGGTCGTCGCCGCTGCGGATTGCGATATCGATTCCACAAATGTATTGTCATCCACGTATCCTTTCGGGGAAGGACCGCAACATCCAAATAAGTTCAACTCATCCAAATGCTCGTCGTCCTGTTCCTCCGCCACCGTGGTGGTTTCCACCGATGTCCGCCCTCCCGATACTCCCAATCGCCGCTTCTTGTTCTGCCTCGTCGCCTCCAGCGCCGCCTGTGCCGTCTCGCACCACTCCGTCACCACCTTCTCCACGGTTTCGGCCGATTTTTTTCGAATCTGGCTTTCCCACGTGCAGCTCTTGATCATTTGTACTTCCACGGACACTGTGAGCTTCGATGTGTATCGGTGCGCGTTGGTATCGTCGTCTGTCGTGGCGTTGGCACGATTGTTTGCACCGGTAGTACCATTTTTTCCCGATTTGCCCTTGCGGGTGCGGGGAGCTCCGTCGTCGTCGTTGCTGTCGTCGCCGTTGGACGCCTCGATCTCCCACCGATCAATAACCTCGAACCGATCCGAGAAGGGAATATCCGCGAGTTGGGTCCGATTCTCAATGACCAATAGATCCTTCGACAGACGGGTGGCACGTTGGGTCTTGGTCGCCTTGGCGTACGCCGGTCCAAAGTAGCTCTTGGCTAGGGTGGTGAATTGGAGGACCCGTTCCTGCGTCGCCGATGGTGGGAGCGGTTGTAGAACGTCTTAGTACACACGAGGATGGATGCGGCGGGAAGAGAGAGGTAGTGCCCCGGGTTTGGTCGGGAGTGACAAGGGAGAGAGAGTGTGAGAGCAGCACAAGGAAACACACTTTTTGAAAGTCGGAAACGGAAAGTTGCCGTTTCGAATCGAATCAAAACACAACCCCGGACAGGACCGTTGGCGTGCCGGAAGTCACCGGGAGATTTTATTCGCTGTTGGAAAGACCGAAAGTTCGTCGTTTACGAACGTTTAGGTGACATCCAGAAAGATCCGTGATTGTAAAGAAACGGCCATAAAATATTCTTCATTTGGGAAGAGAAACGGCCGCCACGCCAAACGGGAACGCACAAAAAGTAACGGTAGAGGCACGCATCAAAAAAAGGGACAACCCCGATGGCGGATCTTTCTGCCGAAGATACTCTATTTCCAGGAATGAGATTCTGCTTTTTGCAAAGTCAGACAACATTTTAAACCAGAACGGGGTTGCATAAAGTAGGTCAAGAAATCTTCCCAAGCTCCCAACCACGAAACGTGCACCGCCACCACCCATAGAGGAGCACAAAGGAATCGAGAAAGAAGATAACTCACCTCCAGAAGAAGCCGCACCCTCACCGGGCTTGAACGAAATCTCTCCCTCGCCACCGCCCACCCCCTCCACTCCCAACACGGGACCCCACTTCCCATAAACCACATCAATATCCCCCCGCTCCACCTGAAACTCCCTCATCGAATACGGAGCCTCATCGCTAAAAAACACTTTAAAGAATTCGGCCGGACGCAGTCCTTGGAATTCAACTGCATGTACAACACGTTTTTGAAGGGGTGGAAAGTGTTGATCTCGTTGTGAGCAAGTGAGTGGAGTGGGGTAGGCTGGGCGGGGATGGATAGAAAAGGAGGAGGCAGGCGTCGCGGCGGATGGCACGGAGGAGGGGAGTGACATTGGCGATGGGGTTGCTACCGTTCGTTTGTGGTTTCGGCGCGATGGCGATGACGTCGATGGAAGTTGTTGTCGCTGCGGGGAAGAAGAAGGCTCGACGTCGTCGACGAATTTCAACAATTTATCCAAAGAGACCACCCTTCCCAGCGGCGACTCCCGCGGTTGTCCTTCTTCCGCTCTCGATCCCCCGTCGTCGGGATGCGAGGCTACCCCCGCCACCACTGCGGCTGCTGTATCTTTGACGAGCGCCGACGATGTGACCGTGACGGAATCGATGCCCCGTCCTCCATCGTAGGTGACTGCCTTTCCTACTCGTTCGGCGCGGGACAGGCTTGCGAGGAGGGGATCCTCGTTCTGCGTCGATCGCTGCGAGTGCGGTGGCGTAGTCGGCAACGTCGTTGGCAACACCCCGTTATTGGAATCGGAAGAAGCGGAGCCGTCGTCGCCATCTACCAAGGAGGGCGTGGATCTTCTGGTGAAAGACGAGTCGTGAGCAGCAGCGTTGGGATCCGCTTCCATTTCAACACCAGATCCTCCTCCTGCTTCTCCTCCCTGCTCCACCACCCCCCCAACCTCCTGCTCCTCCCAAAACAACCCACCGAAACTCCTCTCCGAAAAAAATGTATACCCCCGATCCGCCGCATGAAACGCCCCCACCGCCCACGCCGTCGTGACCGCCGCCGCCCCCGCCAACAACGGAAAGGGATGAACGACAATCGCCGCCGTGGTGATGGCCGCGGCCGTGACACCGGTGGCGTGGACGCGTTTCCATGTGGAATTGGTGGCAAAGTCGCGAGATGTTGGCTCTCGTTGCTGATGGTACGGATGTCGGAGGAGAGGTTGGTGAGGATGTAGGGGGTTAGGTGGCAGGATTGGAGGGAGGTGGTGAGGGCCCGGGAGGCGAAGCTTCCTCGTGGTTTTTGTTGTTGGGGTCGTTATCGGTGTTGCTGGTGTTATCGGTGCCTGCGGGGGTGGTGGCAGCAAGCCGGGAATCACCGGCAGCGGTGCGTTTGACGGACTAAGCGAGTGGGTATTGTGCTGCGAGGTCTGTGAGGGAGCGGAACCCAGGATGGCCGGAGTCGGGGCCGATTCATCACCGCTGCCGAAGCCGCCGCCGATATGATTGTTGATTACTCCGCCACTTTCGCCATTGTTGTCGCCAGCGTCGTCACCACCAAAGAAGTGCTGCGTCAGCGTCGACACCGCACTGTTCACCCACGAATCACCACCGCTGCTTGGCTGCGATTGATACGATTGATGGGCCGTCGATGGAGCCGGGGTCGGCACCGTCAAAGTATCTCCTCCGTCCACCCCACTCCCGCCGCCGCAGCCATCATCGTCCCTGGAAATTTCCTTCTTCTTCTCGACCGCCACGTCCACCCGTAAATCGGGACGCGGTCGATTACGACGGGCCCGTTGCTGTTGCCGCTGCTGCTCTTCCGCAGTGGTGGTGGTACTGCTCGTCGTGGCGCTGCACGGCGATGGCCATCGTGGAACGCCATTGACGACGTCGTGGAACGCCATGGACGACGACGAACCCCAAGAACAACTGCACCCCGCGCACACACAAACGGCGCTGCACTTTTACTCTTTCGACGGGGACGCTTTTGTGTGCCAGGTAGAGCAATGCGATGCGAGCAGGCAGGAGAGCAGGTGAGCAGCAGACTGTATACTTGTACAAGAGAAGTTTACAGCGCGTGCAGGGGAGGGGAGCTTCCTCAATTTTCATTCGTGTTGTGAGTTGTGACATGGCTGGGTCGGTGATAGGATAGGGGGTCGGCCCCGCGGGTCCGGTCCCCTACGGGTACGTACTACAGAGAGGATTTGAAATTTTGTTGACAAAATGTTGTTGATATTTCCCGGAACATCTAATACTACGCACATCGTACAGTAGGTCTAGGTCTAGTGCGCCGTACGATCGAAGCTTCATAGTAGGAACACTCTGTACAGTATGTACATAATTAAAGATATTACCAGGTCCAAACGTAGCATAATATATCCTCCAACGAGGACAGATATTTACGTACCAAATCTAAAAAATATCTTTGGATGACACGTAATGAACCTGATCTGACTATCACTGCCGCGCAGCCAGTAGCTTTTGATGTCATTTGATGTAGAAACCTACTACGCAGTACCCCCGTACGTAGGAAGTCATACATGAAGGAAAAACATCAACTTTGTACTATCGTAGTTTACTAAATGGGACGCTCTCCATTTTAGCGTGAGCGCTATTTAACTTGTGAGCTTTAAGTACTGTGTGAAC
>JALLOR010000248.1:0-10829 GCA_036939395.1 Porosira glacialis
AAAACCGGTGTTCGTCGACGCGGGATGAGTCGCCGTAGTCGCTCCGCCACCGCCGCCAAAAGCACGACCGGCAAAGCTCATCAATTTCCCCCCGATTCCAGGCCTGTCGTTGCTGCTACTACTAATCTCAGCCATATCATCATGACCGCTTCCGGCGCTGGCGATGCTGCGACGAATCGGCTTGGTGGGGCTTTGGATGACTTCGTCCGGCAACGATGTCGCGAATGACACGCCCTCCGAGAGTCGAATGAGCGACTGGACAAAGTAGGACAACGACTCGCGGGAGAAACAGGTTGTAAAGGCGGGGATTCGTACGAAAGAATCGGCAATCGTGGATGCCTTCTTTTTATACTTGGCCGAAAGTTTTGGGGACAGGACGGAAATAGTGGAAAGGTTGTCGAGTGTACAAAGGATCACGTGCCACTCGTCAAAAATGTGGTTGTAGTGAGTATGGATGATCCGGATCATTGTCCACAGAGTATCCACGTGGTTCTCTTGCAAATGACTAAAGAGAAGTACAAACACGCGAATCAGAATATGGCACGGTGCAACCAACGAATACATAATCAAACGTTCACAAAACACAACTCACGAATGATGTTTTTTCTTTCCCCACGACGGCAGGCTAAACTTACAAAGCGACGTAAGAATCGCCCTTCGCCGCAAATTATCCGGACTCCGATCCACCGCAATCGACGCGTACGCCAAATCCTCGTACGCCGCCAGGGAATGCGCCACAATCGTCGGACTCCCAAAAATCCGTTTCAAAAAATGCTGCAGCACCGACAGCGACGGAGCGAACGATCCGTCCACGAGGAACATTAAAGTCCTCTTTCGCTGTTCGCCCTTTCTTTCCTGAAAGCTGTTGGACCTCTGAAAGCTGGTGGACCGTGATAGCATTCGATTTGTTTGCGTCTCATGCCGTTGCTTCGTTTCCTTTTCTCCCGCATCGAGACGGGACGCCGCCCGCTTTTGCGATCGGACCAGGGATAACACGCACTTGAAGGCCAGCCACGTGGCCGCACCGGAATTACGGTGGGGGACGTCGACGGAATCGATGAGGAGGGCGTCCGTTAGTTTGGCTGCGGTTCCTGCAGGGACGAGGACTTTCCCGGCGGTACGGGCGGGCCCGACAATGGTGACGATGGCGGGTCCGGAGACGAGTCACCGCCAATGCCGCCGCCGCTCTTCTAATGACGTCCGGCGCCCCAACGACAAAGTGCCGTCGATGCCAAAGCCACCGTGCGATAAAACATAAAACAAAATTGGGGCCGTTCCCCTCGCCACCGATGAAAACAAGCCTTTGTTGGCACTACCCCCATGCAACGCAGCCGCTTCCACACGCACTCAAATCTCCGAAAAGTCCGAAAAGCGGAGAAAATAAACATTCGCAACCACAAAAAATAGAAGTCATCAACTGTTGCAAACTCTCGTTTGGATTCTTCCCTTTGTTTCCTCCCCCAAAAGACCACAGGGTCAAAAACATTCTTCTTCTGCAGGAAAAAAGTTACGGCATTTTGTTGTTTGTCAAAAACATGGAGTTCCCATTTTCCAATCTTCCATCCTCCTACAGTCTACAATAAGAAGGTCGTGTTCCTCGGACCTGCCGCGGTGTCGTCCCTCCGACGGCTGCCGTGATTGCTCACGAATCCTCCCGTAACACCGTCCCTTCTCGTACTGCAAACCTTTCAATCTCCTCAATCTTGTTTGTGATGCTACGCTCCCCCGGCAGCCTCTCCTGATCCCGACGACTTAACATCAGGCCTGTTCCGCACCTGCAGACCGCACCTGTACATCGGCGATTCTTTTTCACTCGTTTCGTCGCCATCGCCCCATTATTGTGACCACCGCATCCCGCACTGTCGCACCGTCGCAGCCGTTGGCATCACCACAAGAGGAACTGTTCGTTAAATCGGTGTTCGTCAATGACGACATCGCCCAGGAATATTACATCCAGCACCGAAAGTACTGTTTTGAGGGATCCGGAAAAGAGAATCATTTACACGACGATGATGAATAGTAACGCTACTATCACAGCCACGACGACGATGGACCCGCCTTCGAACGAGAACTACTAATTGGGAAGTAACGCTGAGGAGAACGCTCGGGATCTCTCGACGCGCTCCGATGTGTGAAGTTCAAAGACGAGGCGAAAGCGGCGATGATTCGTCACTGCAGCAACCACCCGCTTTGACCGTTGCGCGCATGGTAGCGAGCGTCGTACTTCCCAGTGCGTTGAATCGCATGCACAACCGTCCACGTCCTTCGAAGAAGAAGAACGCGGAAGGCAGTAACAATAGCAACATCAGTGTCGGTATCAATGGAAGTAGCAGCGGCAGCAAGGGTGGCGGTAGGAAAAAGCGAAAAGCCGACGACGTCGATGGTGACCGGACCGTCGAGAAAACACGCGTCGCAGCAGCAGCAGAAACAGCGGATGACAACGACGTTTCCGATACATCCATCGAGTTGCAAATTGTATCGAAGATCGCGGAATCGTTGAACATCAGCGACAAAACCCGAAGCGACGACGAAGACGGTCTTAGCAATATTAACACGGTGCTATCTTCGGAGACAACCGCGTCAACGTCCAATGACCGTCTTTCTGGGACGGGCGCGGTACGCCGAGGCCGGTTTTTGCACGCCTGCGATACCAAGAGACGGCAGGTGCAGATCGTTAAGAGGACCGTATTGCTGCCAACGTCTTCCAAGGTGGCGGCGATGGCAGCGACGATCGTTCCCACCGTCCTTTGACCTCTCCCGAACGACTCGTTGGGGTGGCGGCCGAATTGGAGCTTTGGCATTCTGCCGAACTCATTTGCGATTCGGTCATTTCCACCTTCACCGTCATTTCCGGTTACACGACATTCTCAACTCCGTACTCGAATCCACACGTCGCCGTGACACATGCGCGCCATCTTAAGCCACCACCCCCCCGTAATGAGGCGTCGTCTCCCTCAGGGGGTGCCGCACCGCACCCCGTCGTAGCGTTTAGCATTGGATGGTGAAGTTTTCTTGAATCCCGGTTCCTCTTTGTCTTTGGAGCCATACTCCCCCCCGTGGTTCACATTGTTCGCCGCAGAAGAAGAAGGAGCAACGCCGAGAAACACCGACACCGCATCGACACGAGCGTCTGTTCGAGTTCCGGCGGGGCACGGCAGTATGCTACGTGGGGACCCGATTGGTGGAGGAGCTGGGCTGTTTCGAGATCCGGGATTCCGCAGTACTCGTTAGATGCTTGGCAAGGGTCGACGACAGCGGCGACTTGTAAGAATGGGACTTCCTCTTGTTGTCGATGATGTCTTCGATTCCGAAGTTCCGGCGCCCCCCGCCTCTGGTGTTCGTTCGTGAACAACGACGATGCACCTTGCGTAGGATCTTCCACGGCTCCGGCCCGTTCGACGAGGACCGTCAGAAACGCACCCTCGGTCGTCAACGAGGCGGTGGCTGTGATTTTGCACCGCCACGGACGTCTTCTAGCGGCAGCCGAGCCACTTTTCCCTCAGGAACGGCGTACATGCTTTTGCTTGGCTCGAAGTCGCCGAAATTATTCCTCATTCGCTTCAATTTGGTCGTCTTTGGATCCTCTGCCTCTCTGGCGAACTCGACATTGAGCCATCCCCCATCGTCCAAATTCGGGAGGATCGTCGTCTTTGTTTTGTCACATCCTTCCACGGCTTCCACCCGCACCCGTTCGACGAGGACCGTCAGAAACGCACCCTCCGGCGGAGGTGTTTTTGTACGTCAACGCCACGGACGTCTTCTAGCGGCAGCCGACGGCGTACATGATTTTGCTTGGCTCGAAGTCGCCGCTTGTCCTCTTCGTCCTCGTCGTCATCATGGTGCCGATGCGAGGCAAAGGTGTATTTCCACAACGTTCGACAATAACGCCGGCGGATCAAAATCGCTGGGTCAATCTCATCCGCAGTTCAGTCCTACCGGTACCGGTATCATTATCGGGATCGGGCAAGGGGTCGACGTCTTTTTTTCCGATGCCGTCCTTTGTGCTGTCTTCTTCTCCTCCGCAGGCATCAACGATGTTTGGAAGGGTGGCTGCATCCACTGCTTCGCATCCACCTCAATCGCATCTATGTACTCGTCCAAAGCCACCGCCTGTTCCAGCGATTGGTATTTCTTCACGGCGTCGACGGCGCCGTCCATGACCATCTGGATTAGGAGTTCGTCGGGTACCAGTGGTCCACCTGAGAGCAAGCACATGGATGAGTGAAAATGTTTTCATGGCATCCACACGACCCAAACGCCCTAAAGAACTGCAAGTGCCGCGTGACTGATGAAAAACACGAATTCAAGCCTATCGTTCCTCTACGCTGGGGATAAATTAAAGGTGTCATAAAAATGAATGCCATTTCCCAATGGGAACCAGTACTCTAATTCAAAATATACTTATACAACCCTATTGTAACATTTTTAGTGTAGTATGATTCAATGTGAGAAAAAACAAATGTGGCCACTGGAACCCCTTGAACTTGGACGACATGATGAATGAGACAGAAACAATCAGCCATATCTTAAATTTCACCTATGAACTGGATTATTTCTCAGGCCCCTCCTTACGGAAAACTGGTGCCCGCACAGACAGCAATTTGTTTTGCTACTACCAAGATTAGACCAACTTCAATGTACCGGAAGTCATCAATTGTGATTACAAAAATAATGTATTTCGCTGGAGAGCGCTAGCCATATGGGTGCACGTCCGTAAAGCTAGAGCTCATCAGCAAAAAACTTTAATTTGTTGAGTCTGACAGGTATACAGTCTGTCACGTTTTATTGCTATCTTATTCCATAGTGTTTTTTATTTTAAATTTATTTTTTAGCTATTTAATCTAGTTGTGGATGGAGCATATGCTAGTGAGCGCTAGCAGTGTGAGGATTTCCCACACGGGAAGCACCACCCTTCTAGAGTGGGATTTTGGCCACTCTACAATTTGTATCTGCATAGGACTTAATACACAATATTGCGTAAGTAGAAGTTAGGTAAAGGATAATTTTTGCATAGGACATAATAGTAGTAATAGTTCTTTTTACAAATAGTTTAATTATAGTGTACTGTACTATTTTTAGTATGCTGCACTATGTTCCTAATCCAAAGATTATGAAAACATACATATTCGTAAATATTCTGCATAGGAATAATAACGGTTTCAATAAATAAAATTAGGAAGATTCAAAATTATGAGAAATTTATTTTTTTGCTTAATTGTACATCTACATACTGTATGCAGTGCATTTGTAGATGAATATGCAAGTTCTCTTTTTTTTTAATTATTGTGTCTATTGTTATGTGCCATTCAGAATATTCCAGTTTGCCATAACGTGATCCAAAAAGAAAACAGTGCCACACAGGAAAAATTGCTTCCATTTTGGGCAGCATTTTGCTGTAAGGAGAAGCCTCACATTGAGATTAAAGAGAATATAAAGTTAATCAAACTAATGTAATGGTCTTATCAACTACAATTTGTCGGAAACCATTGTGATAAGGATTTCAAATTTCCGCTAAATAAATTCCCATGGTAACGATTTATTTCTTAATTTTTTTAGCATCATGGTATCATAACCGAGATAAATATAGTTATGTACATGCCGTATTTTAAAATCAATGCAAACTTGATTTAAAAAGGATGAGGAAGGTGCACGTAAAGAACATATTAACCTGTCTCGTTTAGCTTACCGTCGGCTGATTTACATTGTTAAATAGTGGGCTTCAAATAAAGATATATCAGCAAGTAAGGCTCACATGAACATGTTGGACAGTACCCGAGGTATCCTCATACCAGTACTGTAGCTTTCCATATATGTATGTGACTTTCGGGTAGTTTTGATTTCTTGATACTTTTTAAAGTAGCTGAGTGCACTTCTAGTTATATTCCACCCAGTGTAGGTGTCACAGATCACAGACCTGTACGTAGCAACACACTTTAACTCTCGCGAAAACCGAGGCGGAGAAACTGTGTTCTACGTACAGGTCTGAGAATTTATCTACTGTATGGTACGTACCCCTCAAAAGCGAAATTCGTGGCGGCGTTGTTATTTTTAAATTATTTCACCGCACGGTCGAGAGGTCAAATTTTAGGAATTTACCGCACGGTCGAGAGATCAAATTTTAGGGATTTACCGTACCAGTATGGTCAAAAAGAACATGTTTTATTTTGCCTCAAATGACAAAATATTAATTAGATCAAATAGACGTAAAATAAAGAATTTTTGTTGTTATTTGTATTGGCATATATCTCCTTACCAAGTTTACTAGTCCTTTTCTTTCGTATTTATTTTACGCAAATGTTGGTTTTACTTTTGTAAATAGTTTCTCGCAAAAGATCGTTTTTCGCAAATGCGGAGCACTTAGAGTTGTGATTCATTTGATTGTCACAATCTATTAGCATATAAAGTAACACGTTAAAATAATTTTTAGTAATTTCTTAATAACAACATCAGTACCAAAAGTGAGAAAAGTCAATGAAGAAATATCTCCACCTTCTTGATGACCACCTAGCATCACGACTCTCTCATTTGACGATGACGGACGGACATCGACACTTGGTGTCAGCGTCCAACGGAGAACACACTGAGTCCTACCACTCCTGCTGAGACACACATAGTCCTCCCTCGCCCCAAGCACCATGCAACCCTCTACGGACAGCAACACGAAAAAAATTCCGCCAAACCAACACGGAAGAGAGAGCCTGTCTTCTGAGCGTCCCTGAGCATGGCACAGCTCGCATGTCCCCACTGCATGTCAAACGCACCCTCCCCACAAGCAACAAGACAAACAACAAAATATGAAGCCCCCCACGGCACGGAGACGAACTCCCCCGATCAAGACAAAAATGGCTACACCACACTCAATGACAAAAAAACGAGATGAAACTGCCTAAGGACACGTACCAAGACAAAACGGGTTAACTCACTCTTTCACGAATATCATGGAAAACATCGTCCAACCCCCCACCCCCACGAAGAGTCCACACCATGTCATCTTTTAAACCAGACTTACCCTGCACCACAAAGACCACGACCCACGATACACACATCCCTCTACAAATTCCACCACATCAAACCAATCTCAACGGTGAAACAATTCTTCCAACAACAAACACCAATGTGCCGCATACGGACACCTACCAGAACAAAATGATGTACATTTACATACTGTACATGCAAAATAATCAACAATCATTATATGCTGCTATCACGGAAATACTAGGTGCATGTGTGTTCAGGTGAACGACTCATAATGACAACATGTACACTTACAATTAATGTGGTTCTACATTGACCCTTAGTTTACCAATGGTGGTACAACAGGAGGGGTGGCGTCTCCATGTCCATATCATCAGCACCTTGGTGCCGTTTTGACCTTTTGGCCTGGTGGACGGACACTAGCTTTGTCTAGTAAACCGAAAAAAGGCGCACCATAGTGCGTATCATATATTTCCTGGCAGCCGGACCAGGTACTAGGGTGCTTTATTTGAAATGTACCAGAGTCTACGTATGATGTCACCCTACAACATGTACACTTACAAGTAACATGGTCCTACATTGAACCTTAGTTTACCAATGGCGGTACAACAGGAGGGGTGACGTCTCCATGTCCAAATCATCAGCACCTTGGTGCCGTTTTGACCTTTTGGCTTGGCGGGCGGACACTAGCTTTGTCTAGTAAACAGGAAAAAAGGCGCACCCTAGTTTGTATCATATATATTTCTTGGCAGCTGGACCAGGTACTAGGGTGCTTTATTTGAAATGTACCAGAGTCTACATATGATGTCGCCCTATGTCACCCCTCCTGCCNGGATGCGGCGCTGGTTGGTTCCTGCAGGGACGAGGACTTTCCCGGCGGTACGGGCGGGCCCGACAATGGTGATGATGGCAGGTCCGGAGACGAGACGCCGCCGACACCGCCACTGCCGATACCGCCACCGCTCTTTTTGAGACCGGATGAAACTGCCCCGTTGGCGCCGCTGCCCGGTGTGATCAAGGATTGTTTCGAGTCCCTGCCGTTCGTCTTTAGACGAAGAGATTCGTCCTCATTGGCCGTTATAATCACGTGCAATATCCTTTCCCTATTACTGGCAGAAATGGTGGCAAAGTCACTGGCCGCCTCCGCGATCAAACCCACGATCGAAGTCGTGTTTGTTGTTTTAGATTCTCCTCCGACATTTCTGCGTTTAACGCCGGCATGATTGTCGTCGTCATCCTCATCATCCGATCGTCCGCGTCCGCTGATCGAAGTCCTCGACGAGAAGACGACGACGACACCCACGAATGCGAAAGATGACGACGTTTCGATGGAGGCGAAGGACGCGGACGCGGACGCCGGGAACGACGACTCGATGGGCGACGACGGCGAAGTCGAACACGGCGACAACAACGAAAATGACGAAGGGAGGAGTGCGAGACAGACAACGCAAAGCGACGGTAGTCGTCGTCGCAGCAGCCGCCGCAGTGTCACCTTTGCCCCCTCCCCACCACGACGGCAGCTACGTCCATCCTCTTTTTCCTCTCCTTCCAAAACCACCGCCGACGATGCCAAAACCGCCGCCGTCATGGCCGAGGCCGACGATGACCATGAGGAGGAGCACGAGTATCGCCTCGACGACCATGGCGGCGACAACGGAGAAGAAGTGGACGACGAGACGACCATCGAGGCGGAGGAACAGCTGGGAAGGGACATGTCCTACCAGGAAGAGATTGCGCTGCTGCAACAGGAGAACGAAATGTCGGTGGAGGAGTTGAGGGCCATGTACGCGGGAATGCACGACGATGATGATGAGGATGAGGATGATGGCGATGACAGCAATGGTGATGGTGATGACGAGAAGAAGGCAGCCGCCTCCAGAAGCAACGACACCATCAATAACAACAACGACAACATCGACGACGACGAAGACCGTAAAATGCCAGCCATTCCTTCCCTGGACGACGACGACCACGAGGAAAAGGACGAATTCCACCTAAACGACAACGCCCTGATGGAAGTGGACGACGAAACGACCATCGACGCTGAAGAAAAGCTGGGAAGGGACGAAACCTACGCCGAGGAGATTGCGGCGCTCGAACAGGAGAACGAAATGTCGGTGGAGGATTTGAGGAGAATGTACTACGGATTGGACAACCATGATGATGGTGGTGGAGGGGGGAAGGAGGAGGATGAAGGGATGGACGATGGGGCGAAGGGGGAGGCGGGAGGAGAAGGGAAAAAGAAGCGTCGGTCACGTGGGCGGAGGCAGGAGACGTTGTCGCCAAAGAGGAAGCACTCGGGCAATAACGACGGTGACGGTGACGACGATGGACAAGGCTGCATCACCGATGGAGGAAGCATCGCCACTCGCCGAAGCCGCCGCCGCTCGAAAAAGGCCAAGACCGACGACCCCCACCCCGATAGTCGTCCCACCGCCGCTGACGACGATGCCAACACCAACTCCTCCCCCAACGCTGCCGATGATGATTCAAAAGAGGACGCAGGAAAGGCGGCCCTCCAATCCCTGGCGGCATCGGAAGCCAAGGCCCAAAATACCATGCTCGCCCGTCCTTTCCTGCTGGCCGGGTGGGTCAAGCTGCGAACGTATCAGCACGTGGGTCTCAATTGGTTGGCGTCGATTCAGAGTCGGAGGCNAGATGGGACTGGGGAAGGTGAGATTTTTGAAAATGAGGAGACGATGTGTGGTAGATGAGGATGAGATGGTAGATTAGTTAAATGTAAAGTATGATCAGATTGGACGCGGGATGGTATGACGATGGGATGGATGGAGGCGTCGACGGTTTTTGTTTCTCGCGAGTTGACGCGCTTTTTGGTATCTCCCCTGGTGTGGATGCCTTCTTTTTCGTGGTTGCGAACACACGCACGGCGCGCTGACTTTCCTTTTCTTTCAACAAAATGCCCCGTCGTAATATGTTTTTTCTACCACAACTCTCTCCACTTTGCTCGCAAAACAGACCCTTCAAACAATCTCCATGCTGGCCTACCTAGCGGCCTACAAGGGAATATGGGGACCGCATCTCATCATCGTCCCGACGTCCTGCCTCGTCAATTGGGAGGTGGAATTCAAGAGATTCGCTCCCGGTCTTAAAGTGCTGTGTTATTACGGTTCCGCGAAGAGGAGGAAGGAGCTGAGGGTTGGTTGGACCAAGGTGCGTGTCACGTGTGTCTGTGTGCGGCCATTGGTTGGCGTTGTTTTTAATTTTGCGTCATTTAATTTTTTTGACGGTTCCTTTGTTTTCGGTTTCTCCGTTTTTCCTCGCGGCGGCCGCCGACATTCCATTCCATGGTTGCTCTCCACCCACCCCCACCACCCCGTAGTCCAACTGGCACCACGCGGTCATCACGTCCTACCAGCTCGCCGTCCAAGACGCGTTTGCGTTCAAGCGCAAGAAGTGGTACTATTTGATACTCGACGAGGCTCACAACATTAAGAACTTTCAGAGCCAGAGATGGCAGACGCTTATTAATTTTAATACGCAGCGGAGGTTATTGCTGACGGGCACTCCGCTTCAGGTGAGGAGGAGCAAGGGTGTCTTGTTGTTTTTGTTGTTTGGGGAGGAGTGCAATATCGTTTGCTTTGATTTTTATCTTTATTTTTCTCAGTTTCCCATAACGTTCGCATTTCATCGAGATGGCACCCTCTGATTCGTGCCTCCCTACCAACTGACTTTTCTCATTACCCCGTTCCTCAAACTACACACCCCATGTTTTACAATTTACAATTTCTATTCCTAGAACAATCTGATGGAGCTGTGGAGTCTCCTCCACAGCTCCATCAGATTGTTCTAGGAATAGAAATTGTAAATTGTAAATCATGGGGTGTGTAGTTTGA
>JALLOR010000249.1:0-11340 GCA_036939395.1 Porosira glacialis
GGATTCGTCATCATGTACGCTGGTTGCCCAATATCTTGGACAAGCAAGGTGCAAACATAAATAGCTTTATCTACGACAGAATCAGAATATGTGGCCTTATCACAATAAATGCGAGCAGTTATTCCTCTCCTACGTTTATTGGAAGACCTTGAAATTTTCCTCAATCTACCCCACCAAGAAAAACCTCATTTTAGGTGCACTTTCTGGGAAGTCAATCAGAGCGCAATCAGAGTTTCCGAAAGCCCAAAGTTTACTCCTCGCACGAAGCATATCGCTTTAAAATATCATCATTTTAGATGATTTGTTGAGGCAAAGACAATCACCATTAACCCGATCAGCACTCATGATCAACTCGTGGATATCTTCACAACGCCATTGCCAGATAGCACTTGTGTATCATTACGGAAGCGATTGCTTGGTTGGTAACCTATCACTTCAGTTTCCAAGTGTTGTGAGAATACTCACGCGCTAACTAATACGTACTTGTTATATAGTACATACGCGGTACTTCTCGGTTTGGATAGAAACCCTAACGGCGCAACCCTAACGTCGAAGCGTACCTACTACGTACGTATGTACGCGCGCCATAAATTATGGCCGTACGAAATACTGTTTCGTAACTGTTTGAAACTTCATTATCGGTAGTGACCAGCGCGCTAATAAAGAGCGCGACTACCTAGACTATATCCTAATACCCACTTCTCTAAAAGAACCTGTTTCCAATGACACTGCCGTTCTTTTGCTATTAGCCAATCGTTTCCCTTCGGAAAATCTCTCGACCCTCTAAGTTAATACCCAAGCAAGCTGACCAAACATTCTGTATTATCTCACAATGTATACAATGTAACTTGACTTTAAAGGTGGTTTGCTGGCAACATGTGAATGGTAATACAATTTTTACACTCCCTAAGTTGTAATCCAAAAGTCTGTCAGTCCAAATACGGGTACTGAATTGGACCAATTGAGTAATGCAGTTACCCACCCATGTATTTGTGAAGACAGATGCACAAGGGAGTCTCCACTGGCTGTACGATAATGTGGTTGTGTGGCGACTGTGTCAGGAAGACACACATCCATAATCTTGGGCAGCCAAAGAAAGACATTGAGGGCTTGTGACCCTCAGGTTAATTTACAGCAAACGTCGGCAGCACCGGGTTGTTACATCGAGACCCTACAGACAGATGGGTACGGTAGGCGGTAGGTTGATTATCTGCAACGTAACATCATGCAGTCTACCCCCTTCGACATTTACAAATTTGAATCGGCGTGCCATTGTGGTGGGTGTGACTTCTGAAAATGTGTACAGATGCTCGCATATATACTCCTGGAAGTTTTTTGAACACCACTTTCCCATTTTCATAATCTCGCAATCAGTGTAGCCGTTGAGGTTGAGGTGTAACGACATGGCTCTACCGGCACGCAATGAATTAGTGTTCACTTTTTCGATTGGGATGCCCCGTGAGGGGTAGTCAAGCTGTGTTGCTGCCCATTTGAGCGCGTCACTAACGTTATTATTGTTGGCGTTGCGTTGTTTGCCCTTGTCGAAGCACACATACATGAACATTTCCGTGCTTTCCGTTTGTTTGCGGATATGGGAGATGCGGTGTACGAGCGCACGGACTGGGCATAGATCCGTTTTTCCATTTGTTGCGTGATTTACACATACGTTCTTATGTACATTTTTCTGGTTGCTGAGATTCAGTCTGGAAGAGTCAGCCATGAGGAGCAACCACAATGGTGAAGATTTTGGGAGCTGGCGTAGTTTTCCACCCCTGCTTAAAGAATATCACATATTTTACACATAACTGGACCGTTTTTTTTCAGGATCAGTTGCATTTACACAGTATTCACCCCTTCGGAGTAGGAAATAAAACGCCACAAGAGTGAGAAGTGAGATCACACGAGATCCGGTAGGTCAACCTCCACTGGTGCCATTTTCTTCACCGGTGGGTTTTGCTTTCGGCATCCATCGAGCATTGTTCTGATTGCGCTGTAGTACTTTCCGTTTTTCCCAAAGAGCGGGTACACACCTGTGTCCATTTTGGTTGTATTGTTAATGGCACCAAGCGCTTGGTAGACTTCACCGACTGTAACCTTCTTTCCTCAACCAGCTGCGACATCACGAAATACTCCTGCAAAAGTCATGGTTTCTCGGATGAGAAGTTCATGGGGGATGTTTGCGAGGTATGGGTAAATCGATTATTTGTGCACCATCGTCTCCATTCATCCCAATAACGGATATGCTGGGATGTAGTGTCTGCCATATGTCCATCCCTGAACCCCCCATCTGCAACTCTGTAAGTACACAGTGAGTTTCTGGTTGGGGAGAGGGACAGAATGGTCGACAAAAGTCAGAAAAATTTCATCGGATTTGAATGCCCACGCTTGTTTGTAACCGAATGACCTTGATGGGATGTCTCTCAATAGGTTTTGTACACCTGCAATATGGTCCGATACCAGCGGTGATGTGTTTCACACCCACATACAAAGTGAGATTACCTGTATAAGGCACCAGTCTATTTTTGAACTTCGCGGCGCCCATTTGGTTGTCCACAATAATGTTGGGGTGTTTTCAGAACTGATATGGACGTGCTTCCATTTCGAAGATTCCACGGCACCCTCCAATACCACCCAACCTAAGAGGAACGCGTAAATCTCAAGGTCCGAGTTTGTGATATCTCATACTGGATTGTGTTCTGTGTTCATACATTGTCTTATGTCCGCATACC
Organism: Porosira glacialis; assembly: GCA_036939395.1. Lineage (NCBI taxonomy): Eukaryota > Bacillariophyta > Thalassiosirophyceae > Thalassiosirales > Thalassiosiraceae > Porosira > Porosira glacialis. The sequence continues at coordinate 2,730 of JALLOR010000249.1, forward strand.
ATTCAACCCTCCACATGATTGGTTGTAATGTTGTCTTTCCACTGTGCCATGTTCAACTGGCGCCGTCCACCCCTGAAACATCAAGGAAAACTATAAAATCAGCCTTGTCTGGGACGAGTTATCTGCAATGGGTGGGGCGAGCCGCAACCACGATGATGAGCTGTCTCCAGTCCAACAATGCTTCCTATAGTGCCGAGTTTTTGTGAAAGAATAATCGTTTCGGTTTTAGATGGAGGGTTGAATTAAAAGGAGTGAATATTTAATCCTTTTCCTGCTGGTATTCCAATTTAAGCATGTCTCAGGCAGCCCGTTAATTTCTCGAAGTATTTTAATTTGATACCCTTGCTTTCCCTCAGAGATTTCGAATCTCACGAAGTACCTTTTCTGCTTTGTCGGCCGGATATCTGATGCACTTTGTTAACCCATAAAATAGCCAGCCAAGGTCTCTTTTCTAACACCCCACATGCCTTCACCCTTGTTCAATTTATTTTCCGAGATCGGATCTTCTCCTTCGATCCCAATCAAGTGATGGGGGGGCATTATGGACCGCATGCACGAGGCCACATGATATGTGCCGCATGTGCTCCAGATTATTTGTCTTTTTAACGTTAATACAATCTTCAATGAAGAAATCTACAATGTCGAGGAAGCTTCCAACGTCTTCCCTGGAACAGTTGTCAATGGCTGGGAGTAACCCACTGGGATTTGGGATTGTTCTCTCCTTGAATTTATTCTCTGGAAGGGACCTGAGGGGACATTGAATGTAATCCTCTGCCACATCTCACACCGTTTCAGTTGCTGCACAGAAGTATGCAGGAGATTTCACCCATCCCATTTGCAGAGAGGTAGGGACTACCAGTCTGATCAGTGAACCATTGATATCGGGGAGAACATACGTTAAGTTTCATTCTGATCCCGGTTCCACAACAAGCCGACAACATCCATCCTTAATGTCCAGTTTACCAAAGAAAATGGGAATTTCATCGTCCTCTGTTTCTTCTATTGCACGGATGATTTGAGGCAGAACTGACCCAAGCTGTGAAAGAGAAACATCAGGTACCGTGTATGCCGTTGATTCGTTCACATAAGGGATGTTGAAACCCACGATTCGTAGTCGAAACGAAATATCAAAAATTGCACGGTAATCCCGTGTTTTGTGAGGGACCATCGATACCGGGGATACTTTCATATTCGTTGGTAGGTTGGTTTTTATGTCTTCCCATGCCAAGATCTTTGCGAATCCTCCTCGAACTGTTTCTTCCGATTATTTATAGGATTATTTGATAGTTGTCGGTTCCAACGCTGATTTGTGTGGTCACCGGTCCACTAATGTCTTCATCTCTTCCACTGTCCAGTTTTGATCTGTGTCAACTGGTCGACCGCTCTCGGCATAGCGTAGCAACATTTCCGCCGCTGGGTAGAGGAGCACCCTATTTCGTGGGTATGCTAAACCGTGAAGTGACTCCAGTACTGGTGCCTTCAGATTGTGCTGCAATACCCTATGTACTGTCTATACCGGGAATGGTCGCCACCATGGGGACGGTCGTCCACTCACTGGTCTTCCTCGCGGGTTGAAGGGAATTATCTTTCTCCTGCCGTGAGAGAGGTTAAAGTTGATAGCAGAAGTGAACACATGTATTGAGCTAAATGCTTGTTTACCCTATGATTAAAATTTTAAAGTATAAAGTGTATTGGCTATATCACGTCCCGATTGTACACATGTTCTGATTGTACTCGCTACTGCAGGGGCACTCCTGGAGGGCGCCCCATCCAAAGTATTGAGGAAAGCACAATTGAGGCCGTAGTCCGGTGTTTCCATCACCGCGTCCACTCAATATATGAATCCATCTTACTTTCTCCATTAAACAAAATATCCGTCGGACTCCGTCACCGTTTTTTGTCCCTCCCGTAAAGCGGTTTGTCGTTTCCCGTCTAACTATCACTCCACGAATATCCCGCAAGCTCTTCGTCATCTCCGTGTTCAATCGCCATGGCCAACTTCTTTGCCTCTCTTGACGATTGAGATTAATTTCTATTCCAGAGTTGTACAATCCACACATGAATAGAGTGCCGACTGTGTCTGTGTGTGGAACTCCATCATTCACCGTCATCTCTCTTCTTATTCTTCCGCTTACTTCCGCTTACTTTGGCTTCCCTTGGCGTTTACGACTTTCGTTACTACAGGGGCTAGTGTGCTGACAACTAGCTTTGAAAAATCACCCCCCAATTCCGGGCATGCTAGGTGCAAATACAAGCAGTTGTCGTAAATACACCGTCCATATAAGTGATTGAAGCAAACTGTTTTTTTTTCATTTCCGTCTTTAGGGTGGTTTGGGTGAACCACTTTGTCACAGAAGTTAATGCACTTTTGACCGATATCTTCACAGATGATGATCATACCAATGCGCTGGTACCGTTTGAGGTACGGCATCATCATTGTTTTGGTGGTCAGGTGCATGTCGTTGTTGAATTCCTTCATTTTTTTGGGTATTTTGCCACATCATCCCCTCCTCCTAAATATGACAGCGCCGCCGCTGCCGCCTCCTCCACTTGATCCATCCATTGATACACATGGGGAAGATCAACCGGGGAGGGAAGGAACGTTAATCATGAATGATAGCATATCCGCTGATGATCCTGATAACAAGGTGATCAAACCCTGGGAATGTGCTATCTGATACCGGTGGTGCTTGTTCGCTACCTCCCTCCTGGAAGGAAGGGTTGCATGGCATTTGACTTCCATTTGCACGACGGGTCCAATCAATGGGCAAGTTAGACAGTAGTAAGTCAAAGCCGCCACTGACTGTATCGAATACTGGGCGGAGCGTTGAGCACAGACATTTGACCCGTTTACCCGGAACGAACTGCGCTTTTGTCATCGGTTGTGAGAAAAACACATGTTGGTCCTAGATCAATTTGAAAGTGATCTTGGCGTAAGTTAACAATGGGGTCTCGTTCGCGATCTGATATTTTGCTGCTAATGCATCCAATATAAGCCACACCTTTTTCACATGATCATTCATATCCGTGAAAACAATTTTCATCAACACTACGTATGTTGTGAGCTGGCACTTGAACGCATAATAATCCCGGAGCGGAATCATAATAGCATTTCCTGATCGAATTGACTTTCGCATTGAGTACGTCAGCATCGCCTGGAACAACCTTTGGTCATCCTCATTGTCCAACACACTTTGTTGATCGGATGCGTAAATCACCCCGTATAAGAAGGCTCAAACCTTTCCATAAGGTTTCTTTCTGGAAGAAACGACCCTTTGTAAACCGGTGGAGACGGATGTCATCAACTAACTGATCGGTCCAAAAGATTTACGTGAACCGATGTCAAACCTTCATCTTATTCATCCCTGATTCCAGTATGTATTGTGCATCCTGGGTAGTTTTAGCCTCATCAAGACGCCGCCATAAATCGATGATCTGATGAGGGTGCCACTGACCACTCCATCCAGCTATCCATATCTCAGCGTCCTATGATAGCCCCAGGGTGGTAGCTGTGGGACGAGCTGTTGTTGCGGGTGCCATTGGATAACATTGGTTCCACAGGAGAGGTGATATCTCCCTGGAGACATAATTTGACATGGTGTTGCTGCTTTGAACGGCGATACTTCCACCGCTTTCCCAACGTGCGAATCAGTTGATCCTTCTGACACCGAAGGAGATGGGTACCGCGGTTGATCAATTGGAGTATCATACCTCTTGGGGTGGCGGTTGGACCAGAGGAACCATCACAGTCGGATGAGATCAGTGAGACACTCATATGTTATGAAGGATAAGGAGGACCATCCATTCTTTACATCGGACTCCCGATCAGAAGGGTTTTGATAGGTTTCCGGACCTAGTTTTCGGATTGTGACGCCGAGGTTTTTTTTAAGCGGCAACGAAAATCCAAAACAATAACAAAAGATGATCACCAGGATGAAGAGGGAACTGGGAGGGGGCAGTTCGAAGTTCGAAGGCACCGGCCGGGGACGACGATGACATCATGCGCACATGACGTAAACCTCTCCTGATGAGCGTCGGTGATGCGGACGACTTAGATGCTGACGAAGGTAACAATAGGATGACGGACACAAGGACCTGCACAATGAATAAGTCCAATTTGAGGAACTGCACACCGAATATATCCAATATGAGAGACTGTCAGTGGAAGCAGGGGAAGAGATAATGACGATGTCTTCTGCTCGCCGATACCAACTCCTAGCGCAACTCACCAAACTGTTGCATGCGGAGGACGGACGCAAAATGGCGGCGGTGGTGGTACAACCGGCGTCAGAGGCAGCATGGTGGTCACATATATCGGTGACGGAGACCCCAGACCGCGCGACCAGAGAGAATGACTCGGAAAACGAGGATCATGAGGAATATTGTGAAGAAGATAGCGATCATATGATCCATCCCGATCCCACCGAACCGATATTATACAATAAAATTAAGGACATGACAGGAGATCACAAGGAGGAACATAATATCTTGGTGGGTATGGATAACCAAGGAGTGGAGAAGCCCACAACAGGAGCATGGAAAGATGGAATTTACGAGATCCCGGAGTGAATCCCTTTCTTTTGCATGGTGACAGGAAAAAAGGAGATATGCATCATTCACTCGATGAAAAATACACATTGGCACGCAGAAACCGTTGTGATTACACGGAGCAATCATTGGTGCCATTGGAGACTGTACAGGGACGGATAAACCGTTATGGGTAAAAGTTAAACTGGCGCAGCTCGATTGGAAAGAGGTGGACCTGCCAGCTAGAACCGATGAAGAGACATATCTGTCCTCGCGTTTCTTTGATCATCGCGATAACAAGGGCAATTATTTCAATCTGGCAACATCCAAAATCGGACGAAGTGCAAAAAACGTCCCAAAAATGGCAGCGGTGTCAACGGTGTTCATGCCGACGGCAATGCAACAAGACTCTTGGGCGGCGCCGGTCTTGCTCAAAACGTGTGAGGCGTGGTTAGACAACAAGGTGGCGGCTGTCAAGCCAGAATGTCAACCCATTTTGAACTACAGTACCTGGTGATGACATGCACACCACACACTGGGGACGACAAATAATCCTGAGCAGCAGTGGGAGTTCAGGGGCTTATAGACCCCTCGTCGGCGTTACGGAAATGGTGCTGACAACGCCTCGATGGAACGTTATGTAGGAAAACGGCGTGCAAAACCTCCGGGAGCGCAACCTACATCGTGGAACACACCACCACAATCCAAGATGGCACCTGGGGATACGTCAGAGGCAGCGAAGACATCGAATTTTGGAAGCCAGTAGGCGCAGAACGTGTTCATGCAAGGCGCAAATGTCGACATGCGATCGTATGGGGCAATATCCACTGAAAATAAATGCTTCAACGACTTTCAGTGGGCACCTGTGTACGGATGGTGCAGTGTGAGGAGCAAGCAGGAAGTGCTCCAGTTCTGGCACGATCTCGAGAAGTGCAAAATGACGCAGGACGCGGCACTTTGCTCTATGCTCTGTTCAATGATGAAAAGAATGACTTGGACAAAAAGTTATACGATATGTTCTTTGGCGACGAATTCGTGTAAATGATCCGAAATATGTCGTTTGCACCAGCTCCAGATGAATCGATTTACTCTTTATCTTTACTCCTCGAAATCGCATTTTTTTGGTTCATGTCATGGTCACTAGAATCGCACCATGAAATGACGGAGGCGGACAATAAGAGAGTGAACGTCAACATGTTCTTACCAGGCGACCTACGAAAATACAAAAATGCCCTTTGCTGCCCACCCACCGAGTACAAACCTTCCGTACTCCTCCTCAAAACGTATTCCCTGTTCATTAGAGAGCTCTTCACCATTCGAAATTACCACCCTGCTGGCATCATCAAAGTCCATCACACCCTCACGGGGATGCAAAGGATCAAGAACAAAATCCCAAATTCGTACTATGGAAATGTAATGTGGGAATGGGAATTACTCGATGACTACCGAAAGAATTTCAATGAAAAAAGCATGCCATCCTCGCTACGAGTACGAGACAAGCAGCTCATTCAATGGCCAACATCGTACCTCTCGCATTTCGCTAATGGGATTGCTGGCAGGGTGGATCTCAACCTCCGAACATACCCCTATCAGTTTAAAACAGCACACGGTGGCGGGGGCAACCAATTGGAAGGTGGAGGAAATGTGTATGGCGGTGACCACAATGGTGGAGGCGGCGGCGGTGGTGGCGCCAGATGCGGCAGCGGCCGAAAGCAACAGTAAACCCTCAACTTGAACAATACCAACAGGTTCGACAAAGCGGTCCGTTTCAGGGATGCACACAAAAAAAGGTACAAAGGATAACGAAACAACAACATGTACCCTTTGATTGCAAAAATGATGGAACCGTATTTCAAAATAAACCATTTTGTCAACCTCTGCCCGCTGCTAGACCTTGTGGGATCCACATATGCCGATATCCCATCAGTACCGGGGTATGATGGAAGCGACAGCAAAGAAGGCACATGCCCGCCTTACAGCCTTGGGTTCTGCTAAAAAAAGGGTGGAACAAGGTGCACATGTTTTGATTGGAAATCGGTGGCACATATGGGTCAGCATGCTGCAATCAGGGGTACAGAAATTTGTGGCAGCAAATAAGAAGCGGGGCGCGGGCGAGCAAACTGGCAAGAAATTCAAAGAAAAAAAATCAAAAATCGAAAAGAAAGCTGATGCTGTGGCGGGGGAATCCGATGAAGGATGATTGACACCCCCATGCTCATCACATGCGCGCGTATGGAGCTCACAATTAGGAACGCCGGTACCAGCATGGAAACCGATGAAGGTGTTAGTGGAATATGTAAGTCACGGACGCCAATGATGAGGAATGTCAGCCACTGACGATTCCGACATATCAGTGCGAGAAAAAACCTTGGTGTGACCTGACAGGAAATAACGAAAGGGAAGATATCAGTGCATGATGTCCCATCAAGGATGACGCTACACCACCACCGACACTGACAGAGCTAATGTAAGGTACATTGTAATATTGAAGGAAAGTACACAGGACATGACCCCCCCAGACAACAACGACTGTGATGACGATAGCAACAAATAATTCGATGAAGACAGCACAAAATCTTCCACCGGGAGCAACAAGTCGACATCAGGTTGCAACAGCCCAAAATCAGAAAGGTGTAACAAGTGAGGTAAGTCCATTATATGGAGCTGCATATTGTGTTGAATTGGTATGGCGTCCGTACAAAAATTTCTCCCAAAAAGTCGCCTAAAAACGTAAAATTCCACCAGCTCCCAATGTGTTGTCGTTGGAAACGGCGCGTCCCAAATTTGGATGAGGAAGTCACATTCGGAAGACCCCTTGACCCAGACGAACCGGTCATTCCGGATTTGGTCGGACTTTTCTGCCCCCGACACATCGCATCGCCACACTTGGCGGGCCCACTTCTCGCGGCGTACAAAAATGGGGATTCCCAGTGTCATGCGGACGGGACTGGAAAAAGGCGGATATAACATTGTCGGTACAGCGCAGTCAGCACATCAATGTGCTCTTGCCAGAGGCGGTGGAATAATCCCATCTTGAAGCGAAAGACACATAGAAATCACGATTTGCGCGACTCGTCAAGTGGAAAGCCATCGCTGCAGACCCACCGCCGAACATGAAGGTATATCCGATCGCGCTCATCCCTAAAAAAACAGAGCGTTCCGAGCAATCCTCAACCTCTCTTTTAGCCTAAAAATCAACGGCTGACTGGTCCCGTCGGTGAAAAAATCCACCAAAAAACTGGCGCCAACAGAGGCAATGGATCAAATGAGAATCCCCCCTGCCACACCATCAAAGACGTTGCAACAGCACACGAGGAGGATGACCCGGTATTTGTTCTCAAAATTGGATATAAAAGACGGATTCTGGTGAATAGTCTGCCAATCCGGTGAAGAGTGGAACTTCACCTATGTTTTGCCGGTGAGGGAGGGAGAAGAGATGATTATTGTAGCGCCCACGACACTTCAGATGTGTTGGACGGAATCACCAGCCTACTTTAATGTGGCGTCGGCAACCTCCCAGGGTGTTGCGGCTCAATACATCCTCGTGTCATTCGGTTCCCTCTTGGAACATACATTGGAACACCACATGCTCCCTCCCACCCTACCATACCCCAAACATGGACTTACATGTACGAGGATGAAGACCCAGTTCGTCACCTCGTGGATAAATATGTGGACGATTTTATTCAGATTTTATAGAATTCCTGTTAGCGGAATTAAAATGGGTGACACGAAGAGGAAAGAAGAAGAAAGCGATGATCCCAATCGCGATAATTCGTTCCTTGGTAGGAAAATTACGGCATGCTTCCATTGGACTAACAGTGAGACACGAAATTTTCACGCCCATCAACACGTTAATGTGTTGTGATACAATATGTGTGTGGCTTTACGGAACGACAGCGCTCAAGACTTTCCAAGACTGGAGACAACTAATATGGTAAGCAGTGGGGGATTGACGTAGATGGTTATGCACTTCTGTATTGATACTATTACCAAGCGCTACGTACCTAGAACTTCACTACATGGAATAGTATGATCCAGAACACTAGTTCCTACATATCGGCAACCAGTCGTATGGTCACAG
>JALLOR010000250.1:0-11452 GCA_036939395.1 Porosira glacialis
CTTGCATGTACTTGTTTTTACAGTATGTTGTATCTTTGTAGCGTACCAGGTTCATCCTGTAAGTAGGATTTGTTGGATATGATCGTGTCGTTTGAATTTATGTAGTTGAATTTCACACTATTTACCGAATGGTAATCTTATGAAAAATCATGAATACTAGCATTCGGTACTATTTTTGAAATGACTCCTTGTGACATCAACAGACATACAGACATCTTCTTTGCGATTTGCTTCTTTCTCCAGCCAGCGGCCAGCTACGGTACGTATTCGTAGTACAAGTACAAGTAGTACGTATTAATTAGGAAGACGTTTAATACTCTAGTGAGTGAGTAGAGTAGCCTGGCAGCCGCATGCCCAAGACCTTCGCATGTTCATTTGCAGCATCCTTTATCATTTTGTGTGGTACAAGTAGACATATATAGACTACTTATTGTAGCTAAAAAAACACTCACATGTCTCAAGTCAAATCTCACAAATGCCGTAAGAGTTAATAGTCTCTAAACCACCTCCTCTGGTAGATACGTAGAGTAGAGCCGGTGCAGCTTTAGAGAGAGAGAGCGTACAAGGCATAAGGGGCCATCGCCAGCAACGGATCGGATAGGTTGTAGTCTATCGTACTTCTTGTATCTACTTTCACTTGTAACGACTTGTACTACGTACTATTGTACGTAGGTATTTACAAAAGTGGGCTACAGGTCATTCGGTACTAGTTCCTACTTTTCAAATGCGAGTTCTCCTACGTACCTACCTGCCTGCCTGTGACATCAATGTCATATTTGTTCTCTCTCCTTTTATCTCCAGCCAGCTATTTACCAGTACATACTGTAGTTCCTACTATGTAATAGTACTTACAGGTAGAGTAGCCCGCCCGCGTGCTCAAGACCTTCGCATTTGAAATTTGTTCTCTTTTTTCTCACTTTTCGTAGAAACAACTCAAATCTCAATTTAAATCTACTGAAAAGGACGTAAGTAGTCTAAGTCCATCTACTCTGCTCAGATTGGTGAAGCCGCCGCCGCAGCTGGGGCCAGCAACCGATACTTGTAGTGCACATATCTTCTGGTGATGCCGTCGTCGTAGCTGGGGTCAGCAACAGATGTGTGCACTGGGTACAAGGATGCACAGTAGTACAAGAAAGGGCTACATGTATCACTAAAATCACCTGCTACCCCTGAGAGGACTGGTGGGTGCAGGGGGTGCCTCGGTATCTTACGTATGAACCCCATGTATCCCACGCGCCCTCAGGTGACGGCAGTCTACAGATAAATATGGAAGACTAAGCACCTAACCCCAAGCTCCAACCGGAATCCTCGCTCCGCACTTTCCTCCACTCCACAACAATACATTCACGACGCAAAACACTGAGTATGAACAACAAAACAACGAAACGAAATGCATGCCTGAGAAAGGCTCAACGAATTGAAGTATACGGCGTACAAAAATGTGTTTCCTGAAGTATTATGGTTTATGTAGGTATTCAACTTCTAATATATGCAAGCATGGTGAAAAATATAGTAATCTCTGGAAAGAAAAAACACAGACGAAAAAGAGATTCTCTTAACATTGCCTTTCGGGTAGGGAGTCTCATGGGTCGCCCAACAAAATCTCAAACTCCTCGTCACTGCTAGGCGTCGAATTATCAACGGTAATCGCCTTCTTCCTACGCCTTTTCTTNTGATTTATTCCTATAAATGCCAATGGGTATTGCGTCCTATTCATCCGCTTCTTCACTCTCATCATCATCTCCTTCTTTGGCTTCTCCTCGAGACTTTGACTCGAGCTTCCTTTGTTCATCTCTTTATTTCGCTGTTCGTTTTTGGTACCAGGGTCATCACAGCCAGGATCATCTGTGCCATCCTCACTTTCTTTACTATCCGCACCTGCTTCATCTTCCTCACTATTACTGCGCGACTTCTTTTTCCCTGGCTTTTTCTTCCTGACAGGAGTCAAGGATACCGGGTCTTTCAAAAAGTCGTCCACTTCCGTCACTTCGGGCTCGAAAACTCCTTTCAGTGGCATCGTCTTTCCCGGTAGAGGCCTAGACCCAAGCTCGTACTTGGGACTGCCGTCCTCGATGTGCATGCAGAATCCATCGGTGGCAACCGGAATTTTGTCGTCGCCAAATCCAAGCAGCGGAGACTTGGAACGGTAGGCCAACACGAGCCAGGTAACATAAAATTCAATTTCTGTTCTCTTCAACGGACCGGTCAAGCTCGGCGTACTAAAAATGGCACGCAATGCTCTCTCCAGCGGCTCCCTATTGTCACCCTCCTCCTCGTCATAACAACGATTTCGGAGCGCGGCCCCAAACGCCGAGAGTCGGCACCGCCTCGCATCACTGCAGCGACTCTCGGGATCGCTTTCAACAATTCTGAGTTGTTCCTTCGACATTTCTGCCTCGACTTGTCCCTCCTCGAGCAACGGTTCCCATCTATCACCCTGGGTCACCCACCACTCGGCCCAGCGCCAGGCCCAACCCAACGTTTGCAGAATCCCCACCGCCCAGTGAAATAGTGTCGATGCCTGCTCCCAGGGCAAGGGGCCGTGAACCGCCTTGAGCGAGCCATCGATGGAACGGATCCGTTCCACTTCGATAAAGTCCTCGAGCCGTGCACGGAACGCCGATTCGCACTTCATGTGCTTGAAGCATCGGATGGTAAGGTCGTCGGCGACTTCGAGACCGGCTTGGCGGGCGCAGGTCACGTGGAACTTGCAGGGTGTTTTGGTGCCGCCCGGTGCCACGCAGCCATCGATCCAGCAGTCTGTTTTAGCGCCTTTGAACTCGCCGCAGAGGGCGCATCGGAATTGGTGGCTTACGTGGTTCTTTCCGTCGGACATCATAATGTTTTTGCAGTTGATGGTAATGCCATCCTTTTCTTCGTGCGTGGAACATAGCTGGTTCCACCTGGAAATATTTAAATATGCCGGGGGGGGAATCAACATGAGAAACAGCGGATGCTAATGTTCTGGCAAGAATACAAAAATGAAAGAGCGAAAAAGAGACACTTACATTCCGCACAATGCATGGCACCAAATCTCCTTTCCGAACAACGAACGCCTAAATTCCGCGGGGTTCTTTTGCCACTTTTTCATAGACGTCGGCTTGGCTCGAGATTGCACAAGCGCACCTCCTTTCTGGAAACACATGTGGCAGTGCGGCTCCTCATAAAGATCCGTGGCCCGATTTTTCTCCACGTACTGACACGCCTTGCACGTATACTCGCCGTTTGGGGTTTCTTTTTTACCGGCATCGAAGCACGAAAAGTGACAGAACACGCCGCACTTGATGCAACGCATGTCATTCGATTCGTCTCCCAACAAGCCTTCGTCGCACACGGCACATCGCGCACCGGCGATGCTGGGTATGACGCGATCGAAAAAGTCGGCCTCGTTGTCCCTGTCGGACCAATAAATCTTTCGTTCTTTGGAGTTCATCTTGTTGAACGGTTTCTGCGGCGCGGTCTCGGGTGGGTAGCTCTTGGCAATGGTCACCAGCTGTTCCGCGGATACGGTTCCATCGGGCATATTCTCCGGGTCGACTTGGGAGTGTTCCGGACAGGACAGAGTCCACGGAGCATCCGTAAGATCCGCCGCGTCGAACAAACCCGCCGACACCGCCCCGTGCTGCACGGAACAAGTACCGACGGATCGTGCGCAAGTAACGTGCATGGACTTGTCGCAACCCTCGTGACGGCATCTTTGCATCGCACCGACACTGCTCTGACAAAGGGAGCACGATATTTTATGCGATCGGAAATGCTCCTTGAGCCTGGACAAGTCCTCGATTGTATCTTTCGTTTTTAGGTCACCGACGTACTGCATTCCCTGCCACTTGGCACACACGACATGCACCCATTTTATCTTCCTCGTCGAAAACTCGTTTTTAACCTTCGCAAACGCGCCCTGTCTCCGTGGACACAATTCACAAACGATCGGAAGACGCGCCGGCGTGGCCCGCACTCCATCCCGTCGCTCGGCCGCCAAAAACTCCTTGTCCTTCTCAAAGTTAATACAAGGATGACAAAAGTAATTCCCCGACGGCACCTTCTCGATCCCGTAGCACCGCTGATGAACGGCCACGTTGCACGAATCGCAAAAAATAATCTGGTTCTCGGGGGTGACCTCCCCGTCGTAGCATACGTCACAAACGGCGTCCATGTCCTGTTCGAGCTGCGTCTGCCATGCAAGGTCGGCCTCCCGCCTCCGTTCCAACACGGTTTCGTATTCTTTCATGATTTGTTTGTGCTTTACGCGCTTCTTTTTGATGACCTTGCCGGATTCGAAGGAGGCGCGTTCTTTGTAGGCGTCGGCCAGGAGGCCGCGTGCCACCGATTCGATGGCGGATTCCGCGGTGAGGAGTTTGTTTTGCTTCTTTTGGAGTTCGGTGAGGAGGCTATCGATTTCCACTTCTTCGTTGCTCGTGTCCGTGGGTGCAACGGTGCTCTCGGCCGGACATTGGTAAGCAAACACTCGAAAGACGTCCCACTCGTTCTGGGGACCAATTTTTGAAACATCCATCGGATGAGCTGCCTCTCCTCCGCGAATCGAACATATATTGGAGGGAATGGGAATCGTGTCGTCGGTGATTTTCTCGGCGTGGGGATCCAATTTGAGTCGGATTCGAAACCTCATTTCTGATATATTACTTGCTTCCGTGGATTTTTGAGAACCGTTGGGTGTTGCCACAACTGCTGTTGCAAGCGAGTCATTGGATACGACAGCGACAGCGACAATTTTGCCATTGCTGTTGGAAGATGGAGCCGAAGTAGGCACTGCCGCTGCTGCATCCTCCGTCAAGCCTGCGGCTAACGGAAGATACACATCCGGCATGCGGACAATCATTCTCTCCTTGATCGGGTTCGTAGCCACGATCGCGGAGGTGGTGGCGTTCGCAGATCTCGCGAGGGTATCGCATTCTTCCTTCAAAAGGATGGCATAACGATAACTGCACTTTTTTAAATCACAAACCAATGGTGTTGTCCGTACTAGCGACGATTCGAACTCGTCGAGAACCGGCAGCCGCTGTGCGGCAGTGTTGGCAGATTTCGCCATTCGAAAGTACCGCAAAAAGATGGACACCAACGACGGCGCCGCTTCGGACATGCCGTACCAAATGTTGCAGCGGGCTGCGTGATCCAAGGCTAGGGAGGTCAGCACCACGACTGCGGCACTTTCGATGGACGCAGTTGGTGGATCTACTCCAGTTGGTGGATCTGCCGTTGCTGCTGCAGTCTGTTTCGGATCATCTTCGTCGATACCGGAAGGGATTCCAACCTGCAACTCGTCAATGTAGGCAACCAATTCCGATACCTTGGAGGCGCTCGCCTCTCCCGCACGTGATTTGACACCGTACGCCGTCACTTGGTCACCTCCCTTTTTCGTTTCTTCCAGTTTGTACCAACAAAATCGGTACTTGATGAAACCGACCGGTACGACATTTTTATCATCGTCTGTCGTCATTGTTTCGGCAATAATGTAGAAGATGCTTTGGCTTTTGAGACTGATGGTTAGTTCGCTCTTGGTTGTTGCATTTTGTTCGCACTGGAGGGAAAATAGAGAGGTTTGCCCACACAGTCAGCATCAGTTTGAAAAACGAAGGATCTCAGAAAATAAAATAAAGTGACAGCAGATTATATCGCGCGTTCGTAGTTTCTAGCACATGATACGCGCACATGTCATATGTGCACATGGCATCGCATCGTATCATATGATATGCACACGTATCATGATGCGCAAACGCGACATATGCACACATGACATGCATCAATAATCTCACCTTCCCAAAACTCTGCAGCAACGCTTCGTCCCCCGGAACACCAAAACGAAAGTTCAACTCTCGATTCTTGTCACCACCACCCAAAACTCCACGTTCTTTGGCAAAGCTCAGACATTCTTGTGACATTGTCTTGACGAATCCACGCCCCGCATCCTTGAAATCCTCGTCGTTGTACCCACGGTAGGAAGAAATCATGTTCACCCACACGGGATCTAGATGATCCATCAGTACATCGTCCTTGTCGTCGTCCTCGTCGCATTGGACGCCCTGGCTTCCGTTCTCCAAAGATAAGGCACTCCTCTCCCCGCTCATGTTTCTAGAGTTCCGTACCCGATGACGCTTCCAAACTCGCGTCGCAAAATCACCCGCCGACGGTACATCGTAAAAGTGATCCCCCTCCTTTTTCAAACTTAAAGTTTCGGGATCGAACTTCCCTCCCGCAGCAAAAGGCTCGTCCACCCCCGTCTCACTCACGTCAAAACCCAAAGTCCTTGCAAGATAGCTCATAGGATAGGTATCCGGCTCGCTAAAATGAATGTCCGTCAACGGCCAGAGTTCGGCGGCCTGGGGAATTTCTTCCAGTGGCACGTCTTGGCTGGGGGGGAATTGGGGGAGGGTGAGGAGTGGATTTACGACCCGTTGGGGATAGGCGTCGGTTATGATGATTGCCTTTGGTTCCGGTGGTGGCTTGGGGGGTTCATCATCTGCTTTTTGTGCTGATACTTGGTTGGAGTCGGGCAAATCTCCAGCGTGTTCACCATTATCGGGGTTCGCATCCGGATCCAATTTCAAAGAATTTGCTGCTGCCAAACCGGAACCGATAATGTCGGCGGATGCCCTTTCACTTCCTATCCCTCCCTTGCTCTTGCGACTCCGACTTGGGGTCTTCTTTTTAGTCGCCGGAGGATCATCGTCTCGAGTATTCCTATTTGCATCTCCGTTCCTAGCATCCCCATCATCCAAGTTCGTTGTTCCCGACTCCTGCATAATTGTATCCTCCGCTGCAGTTTCGGCACCTCCCCGGCTCTTGCGAGGACGGCCCATGCGCTTCTTCTTTGCGGTCGTGGGAGGTTCCCCACTCTGCTTAGCGCTCGCCTCCGCGCCACCACCCACTGCAGGACGTCTTCTCTTTTTCCCCACCTTTTTTCCAACCCCTCCCGCCGCGTTGGCCACACTACCGCCCACACTACCGCCCACCACACCACCGCTCGCCGCTCCGTCACCTCCCTCCTCCAAAACGTTCGACGGCACCGGTGGTGGAGCCGCCCCAAAGTCCGACGTTGGAAACGCCGGTGGTGCCGGCGCCGCCCCAAAGTCCGACGTTGGAAACGCCGGCCTCGCCGCGGGATGGTGCACCGGATGATGCAGCTGGTGCGCGGGGTGCGGCGGTGGCATATTCGGCATTCCCGAAGGCACGGCGAGCATCTTGGGTGCCGCGACGCCCATGGCAAAGGCGCGGCCCAAAGGTCCGGGCGGGACGGGAGGATGCCATTGCGTGTGGGGGGATGGTGCTCCCGCCGCCGTCGTTGGCGGGGGGAGAGGGGGTAGGCCACCCGTCCCTCCCATGCTGCGCGGCTGTTTCACCGCCTTGAGCTTGCCGGCTGGATACGCCGTCGAGACATCCGGACTTTGTGGCTGCCGCGAATTCAAAACAGCGGAATGGCACGCGGCACACATCCCATCGCGTTTGCTCTGAGATTCTTTCGGACAGCCGCGTACTCTGCATAACATTACAGTTCGTCCTTTTCGTATCTCGTATCGTTTCTTCTCGAACGACGATGTTTGCGGCGGGGACAGCAACGACGACATCTGCGGCGATATTGGCTGCTGCGGATATAGCTGGGACGACTGCCGCTGCAACGACGACGGCAATCTCGGCGGATGTCCGTGCTCTGCAGTAAAACCATGAATTTCCGTAAAATGACCTCGGCACAACCCATCGGTCATGGTCTGAGAGAGCTTGTCGCACGATGCGACCTTGCAAAAGACCCTTCCATTACGTATTTCTAGGTTTTCCGGGGTGAGCAATTCGAGGCCCAGAGCCGCTGCATTGGCGGCGGTTGTGGATGTCTCGGGCGCCGTCCTTGATTTTCTCTTGGCTTTCTTTTTGCCGCTGCCACCGCTCGTGGTCTTAGAACTTGTCGATGTACCATGACTTTCCGCCCCGGGAGTTTGTGCATAAGATTCGTCCATGGAACTCTGCTTCTCGTCCCCGTCGCCATCGTCAACCTCAAACCCGACATCGCCCTGCTGCTGCGCTATCAGCTGCGTAAAGCAAGCCAGACACCTTCCGTCGTACATGACGGTATCCTTGACCTGCCTCAAACAACCCGCTTTGCAGTATGTGACTGCCCGCTGTGGTTTTTGTTCCGACTGATTGAAGCATGCCTTGCACATTCCGTTAGTGTGCGACTGACGTTGCTTCTCGCAACCCTCTGTTGCACATCTCCGTTTCTTGGCCACGGTTGCAAACTCGGTCCTGTCCCCACCATCGTTATCGTCATCTTCGTCCTCGTCATCAACACCTTCATCCTCGTCCATATCGTCGTCATCACCCCCGGCATCGTCGTCATCGTCCCTAACACCACGCGCATAACTCGAATACTCTTCGTCCGCCTGTCGTCTCGTCACAAAGCACGCCCGACACATTCCGTCACACAAGTGTTTAATCTGTTTCTCGCATCCCTCTGTCTTGCACTTTCGCTTGCTCTTGGGACGGTCCACAACCTCACAGATTCTTGCCTGAAGAGACAGAGCTTCATCGTCGTCATCGTCCCTAACACCACGCGCATAACTCGAAATACTTTCATCCGACTGCCGCGGTATCCCTTGAGTAAAGTGCGCCCGACACATCCCATCACACTTCGTTTGAATCTCCTTCGTGCATCCCTCCACCTTGCAACACTTCGCGGGAAATCGGCGTTCCACTTTCATCTCAACCTCGCTCTGCGTCCAGACGACAAAGCACGCGCGACACATTGCTTCGCACTTGGTTTGGACCAGCTTTTCGCACCCCTCTACGCGGCAGAAGCATTTGAATTTGCCGTCTTTGTCTCCTTTCCAAATTCCCTTGGGGTAGTTGCCGCTGCAGACGCTGGCATACACCGCCGCGGCGTCCGGTGTGTTTAGTTCCTTACCATTCCGTTTCGGTTTCGGGATCGTCGTCGTAGTAGTCGTAGCGTGTGCCGCACCCGGGTCCGGAGTGCTCACTGCCTCCGTGAATTGGGCAAGTTGCGAAAGAGATTCTCCCTCGGAATTATCCTGCTTTTTGTTTGCCGGTGATGCGACTCCCACTTTTGCTTTTGGCGTCCTCCGCTTCGGTGTCTGTGTAACCGCCGCTGTCATCGTATACACGCCCCCTCCCAAAAACCGACAAACGCTCTTTTTCACCTTCCCCGGTGGTCGACCGCGTCCCTTCTTTGGTACATTGGGGGTCGTCGCGTCTTCCATCGTCGCGTCTTCCATCGTCGCGGCTGCGGCGACACCGGCATCGCCGTTGGGGGAATTGATCGCCCTCCCTTGTGGGGTCTCCGCCGCCGACAACGCCGACGCCACCGAGGGGAAAGAACCTTCTCCTTTATCGCCATTACCATCGACACCGGAACCGCCGCCAATATCACCGACGCGCTCCACGTACCCCCGCGATCTCGCTTTCGTCTCTGCCGAGAAATTGTCCACACCCTCCACGAAGCCCACATCCGCTTTCTCCGACCGCGGTGCACCAATGCTCTTCGACGATCCCGACATCGTCGACGTCGCCGACGATCCGCCCGCGTTCCGCGCCGATCGTAATGCCAACAAAGACAAAGACAACTTTGACAGTAACGCCGAGGACGAAGACAATTTCCGAATCAAGTCCTTGCTTTGATCCGCATCGCCAACCGCGCTCACGCTCGTTTCTTTCCGAGTATTGACCGATGCCACTTGTTCGCGCATGGTACCACTCCGCAGAGCTTGAGATGTATCATCGACGTCAAGCCCTTTGTTTCCCCCACCTATCCCTTGAGACGACGTGCAAGATGTACCAGCCGCCGTTTCTACCGCGGGTCCCACCACTCCAGTGCTTTTGGTCTGGCCGTTACGTTCTGACTTCCTCGTCTCAGACTCTAATTCCTCGAATTGCGCCGTCGTGCCACCGCCACCGCCTTCCGATTTCTCCGCCTCCTCGTCTTCGACCACTTCGGATTCAGCCGTCTTATTGCTGCTGCCGCTGCTGACGATTTCACTCTTTTTGCATTCTTTGCCCGCGCGAGGAACGTCGTCGCCACCATCGTTGCCAGCGGTCGCGATGACCCGAGAACCGCGACGAGGACGGGAAATATCGTCCTCGACGGAAACTGATGCGGACATTTTTTTCGCGGTGATCACCGCGTCGGTTGCTTCTGCACCTACGTATCCGTCGTCCGTCGGTTCCGCTGTCTGCCGCCCCTCGACTGTCGCTCCTTCGGTGCGGCCTTCGACTTCCGAAACAGCATTTGAACACAGCGCATTGTCGGACACCAACTCTTTTTTCACAGTTACACCCGTGGTGGCAGCCTCGTCGATTTCCTTTCGTTTGCAACTGCCGCCCGCAGGTGCCGTTGTCGGAGACGACGACACTTCTTCTTTCTTAATTTGGCGGCCACGCAGACCCTTTTGGAGGCCGGCGATGATGCGTTCGCGAGACGCCGTCGTTGTCGCCGCCTTCGCCTCTGCCCTCGCTCCATCCGCGTCATCGTGCGAGCCTCCTTTCTTCTTCCGGGGCAGGTGCGTCGAGATCGAATTGTCGCGATGGATCCTGTTTCGGGTCGGCATGCTTGATAATCTACCCTTATCTACATCTGGTTCCTCCTGCACACCCCTTCTGCTTTGGGACGTTTTCCGGAATGGAACGTGTTACGTGCCAATGCCTGATGCTCTTCATTCCCTCAACACTCTTGTATTTGAGGCTTCACGGCCTGGAAGTGGTCGTTGAGGTCCGTGTCTTCGCCCTTTGCTTGTTCATGTCCACGACCGACGGCCCAAAACCAATTTTCACACACTTTTCACTTTTTGTGTAACAAGAAAGTGCCGTAGTTTACTAATTGGAACGCTCACGAATTAAGCCGCTCACGGGGTCTACCCGTANCCAGACGACGAAGCACGCGCGACACATTCCTTCGCACTTGGATTGGACCTGCTTTTCGCACCCCTCTACTCGGCAGAAGCATTTGAATTTGTCGTCCTTGTCTTTTCTCCAAATTCCCTTGGGGAAGTTGCCGCTGCAGACGCTGGCGCACACCGTCGTGGCGTCCGGTGTATTTACTTCGTCACTCGTTCTCCGCTTTGGTTTCGGGGTCGTCGTCGTAGTAGTCGTAGCGTGTGCAACAGCCGGGTCCGGAGTGCTCACTACCTCCGTGTATTGCGCAAGTTGCGCAAGAGAATCTTCCTCGGAATCATCCTGCTTTTTGTTTGCTAATGATGCGACTCCCGCTTTTGCCTTTGGCGTTCTCCGATTCGGTTTCGGTGTCGCCGTTGACGTGGTTATTATCGCTTCGCCACCATTTGTGGAACCAACTGCTGATCCGACCGCTTCTTCTAATCCATTCACGGGTGGTTGATCTACGGCGGAGGATTTCCTGTCGGGGGGTTTCCTCCGCTTCGTCGTGGCAGGCAATTTCTTTTTCAACTTGCCCGGCGGTCGACCGCGTCTCCTCTTT
>JALLOR010000251.1:0-11337 GCA_036939395.1 Porosira glacialis
AGCAAATATGTACCAGGAATTGTACATACGTTGGTTTACGTTAGGCCAACATGTAGTAGTACTTGTACAAGTAGTATGTAGCAGCTGGGAACACAACATGTACAGGGGGGTAGGTATTTTAATATCTACTTGTAGACAAAAAATCCGTCCCTTCCCGATCCGCCATTTTTCTGCCATCATCTCTCGCCAAAACCAGCCATCACTCGTGATCGTGATCGTGCGCTCTGCTGCCACCGACGAAGACGAGCAAGAAAGGTCGGAACAAAGGAGAGCGAGTACGAAGGTTGCGATCGCAAAAAGGAAACACCAATATTATAAAATCTCCCAAAAAACACAACAACCATGAGCGGCCAACCATCCTCTCCGAACGGAACCTTCTCGAACGTCGCAGCAGGGTGCACCATGCGCGAAACTCCCCCCACCCGCAACAGCAGCAGCAATAACGTCCGTGCGAGCAGCATTGGAAACCAACAGCAGCAGCAGCAGGGTGGCAACCCCTTCACCGCCACCGGACCCGCCAACGCCGGCGACGCTGCGTCCTCCACGGGATCCTCTCCCTCCACCGCCAATTCTTCTTCGTCTCCCTCCGCCAATAATGCTTCCGCTGCTTCCGGCAACAACAATAATGCCGCCGCGTCTGCAGCAGCATCCTCAATAGCCGCCTCCAATGCCTCAACGGCAGCCGCCGCAGGAAGCGGCAGCGGTGGCAATCCCGAAGCTGGAATTTCCTCCTCCTCCTCCACGAGCACGGCGGCGAGGCACGCCGCGCGGTTTTTGCCGAGTCGAGATTATTTCGGGAACAACCACAACAACAACGACGACAACAACGGCGGGTTTGGCGAGGGAGGCGGCAACGGCTTCATAGCAGCGGGAGGAGGCGGTGGCCCCGCCTCATTCGGACATGGATTCGCCGGTGCCGCATCCGCAGGGGGCACGGGCGGAGGCGACACCTCCGAACGCGGCGATCGCTACGGTTCCTACACCGGCGGCGGCGGTGCGGCGGGAGGGGGTTCGGGGAGTTTCTCCGGCTTTGGCTCGACTTTTGGGGGTGGCGGTGGTGGCGGCGGTTCGTTCGCCGCGGCGGGTGATTGTCAGCTCAATCCATCGCATGGGCTCATGGCGACCAATTCGTTGGCGGAGTTGGCCGTGTATTCGTGGGGGCGGGGGGAGGATGGGCAGTTGGGGATTGGGGATACGAGTGACCAGGACGAGCCTACGTATGTGGATGCGTTGCGGGGGGTGGGGGTGAAGCAGATTGCTTGTGGGAGTGGGCATACGGTGGTGTTGACGGGGGAGGGGGAGGTTTATACCTGGTGAGTGCCTCCATTTTAGTTGTGGAGAGTGGAGAGCTTTGTTGGTGTGGTTTATGCCAGCTTACACGTATGACTTGATCCACTGCATATTATTTATGCCGTGGATGAAGTCTTGTGTGCAAGCTTCTGCATGGAGAATGCAAGAGTTTGGAGGATGAATAATGTCAATAGGAAAGAGAGTTTCACTCCACATTCGTGTCGCTGTGAACATTGGTCGTGACACTCCTCTGCGTCGTTGGTGTTGGGAATATTCCTTCTTGTCACGAAAGCGAGCGTGAAACACGCGCATGCCCGAGGTTGGGGGACTTGCGCGCATTGCAAAAATTGCGCCACCTCCTCTCTTGCTTGTGCGCGTGGCGTCGATTGCGCAGAATACAATCCCTGGCAGCTTTGGGTACCCTCGCTTCATTGGAACAAAAATACCAACGGTATCAGATCCCGTCTCTTCACATTTTTCCAACTACACCCGTGGTCGTTACTTCGATGGCCGCATTATCATTTCGTGGTTGCAAATTAGCGATGTTCATTGCACTTTTTTGGCTAATCTGCAACAACAACAGCGGTGGAGGTGGACGACACTAGAGAGACGGTTTTGTTAGAATCGACCAGGTTGCCAATCGACTTTTGTGACATGGAATTCATTCGCTTTTGCATCCCATGTTTGCACGCATCGGTGTTGGCTGTGGCTAAATTGAATTCTTTCTCGCGGACGAGTCTTTTATTTTGTCAAAACGATGAAGAATTAGTACCTTTATGTTTCATCTATTTTGGGCCGTTACTTTAACCCAAAATGGGACGTCGTTTAAGCATCAAAGGGCGGAACCGAATTTATCCACAACCACTCATTCTTGTCTCCCTCAAACTCTCTCAAACTCTCCGCAACGCACATGTTACCCCCCACAACGCACCACCAGGGGAAGAGGAGACGACGGACGCCTCGGCCACGGCGACAACGGCTGGAAGTACGTCCCCCGCCTCACCCACAGCCTCACGGGCCAAATCGTCACCCATGTCACCTGCGGCTCCTACCACACGGCCGCCGTCTCCTCCAACGGCGATTTATACACGTGGGGCGGCGGAATGTACGGCAAGCTCGGACACGGCAACGAGTCGGGGCATTCCACGCCACGGAGGGTCGAGACCCTCATTGGTTTGACGGTTGTGGACATTGCGTGCGGGAGTCGGCATACGGCCGTGATTACCAACAAGGGGTGTTTGTACACGTGGGGGGATAAGGAGAATGGGGTGGCGGGGCATGGGGATATTGAGGGGCATCAGTATACGCCCAAGTTGTTGGAGAGGTTGGGGGGGAAAAAGGTGGTGCAGTTGAGTGCGTGTGGGTTTCATACGGGGTGTTTGACAGATCAGGGGGAGGTTTATACGTGGGGAGAGGGGAAGTTTGGTAGGCTTGGTCACGGGTCGGAACGGAACAGTCATTATCCGAGGTTGGTTGAGAATCTTCTCGGGAAGCGTCCCCGTCAGATTGCCTGCGGTGGTTTTCACTCGGCCGTTATAACCCAAGACGGAAAGGTACGTGCACGTAACATGATGGCGTGTGCCATTGATTGTGAATCAACTATGGGTCCTTACATTACAGTTCCTCTCTTTCGCTCTCCTCCGGGTACTATCTCGTACCTCGTTATCTTTCACTCGTCGACCAAAACTAAAAAGATGTACACCTTCGGGGGAGGCGAGCACGGGCAGCTCGGACACGGCGACAAGGTCAACAAGATCAAACCCACCCTCGTCCAAGCCCTCGAAGGCGTCATCGTCCAACAAATCACCTGCGGATGGTCCCACAGCGTCGTCCTCACAACCAAGGGACAGATCTACACCTGGGGCAACGGCGATCACGGCAAGTTGGGACACGGCAGCGGAAAGAAGGTATCCACTCCTCAGCTCGTGGAAAAACTCGTCGGGCAGAAGGTGGTGCGGGTGGCGTCGTACAACGAACATACGGCGGCGCTGGTGGAGCCGCGTGCGGAGGGTGGACCGGGAGGATCGCGTCCCCCCGGTGCCGTGGTGCCGATATCGGCGGCGTTTCTTCACGATCTCAAGGATCTTGTCGACGACGAGGAATACAGCGATGTGACGTTTCTGGTGGAGGACCGTCCGGTGTACGCGTTGAGGGCCATCCTCGCCAAGCGGTGCGAGCACTTCTGCGCCATGTTCCGGAGCGGGATGCGGGAATCGGAGGCGGGGGCCGAGATACCCATTCCCACCATCAGGCACGCTGTCTTTCTCCTCATTATGGAGTATCTGTATACCGACTCGGTCAAGATCGAACTGGAACACGCCGTGGAGCTTTACATTGCCAGCGATCTGTACCAGATTTCGACCCTGCGGGAAATGTGCTGCGTCGTCGTAAGACGAAGTATTGGGTGCGAGAATGCCGCGTACCTTTTGCAGAGCGCGCACGAATCGCACTGTCAGGTGATTAAGGACATTTCGATGGAGTACGTTTGCAATCATTTCGATACGATATCCAAGAGCGAGGGGATCAAGGCCGTGAGCCACGGATTGCTCTTGGAGATCTTGTCGATGCGCTCCTGATAGTGACGAGGCAGGTACCGACGGCGACGACGACGCTAAGATATTTTTCGGCGTCTTCGTTCGCAACCCCTGAGATGTTGTGTCAATATTAATGTGTACCAATACGGATTCATATAACTATATTTGCATAACGCAGTTATATTGTTTTTAAGTTATTGAATTGTACTGTCAAGTTTTACATTTTTCAGTGAACGCCTACATTACATTCCTTCACCCAAACGCTGTTTGACCTGTGAGTGGTAACGAGATATAGTATGCATTCCTTACGAGGCTGACAGGTACAAAAATCCGGTGGTACTGGTAGGGCTTTTCAACACACCACATGAATGTAACGAAGATTGTTCGTGAGCAGTATAGTACATGGGGAATTTCTACTTAAAACACATAATTTAATCTAATATTCTCAAGACGGGAGTTGACTAGAAAATACTTGCACATAACGCGCGTACTAATGCCTGCTTTGGAACAGGATCTTAAGTATAAGTTGTTGAAGCATCGATAGCAGTAGACCTAGAAGTGGCTACCGACGTTTGATGCATAAGATTTTATTCTTTCGTGGTACCGTAGCAAAAGTCATAACCATCGATGCTCCTGTGTCTAAGTATTGTGGTCAACTTCGTGTCCACAGCCAGTCACTGCTTTGTTGGAAATAAAACATCCGAATAATGTTAAATATATTTTCACAAAATATGCTTTGTGTCAGTCCACAGCTCGACCTTCTCCTGTGCGAAGACAATTGGAAAGGGGGTGATGCGCTCTTCTGATGGGCCGATCTGGAGAAGGTCAAGTTGTAGACTTTATGATCAAAACAATGATTTTGCTTTTAAGTAACAACTAATAATTAATGATTGTGTTGCAAAGTAAGGTATCCCCTTATCGTATCCATCATGAGGTGATTCTATAATGTTTACTAGATTGTGTGTTTTTTATTCTACCTGTAGGTCTAGCCTAATTCCAAACATATCCTTGCTTGTTGCTTTTATTTCAACCCCATCCTTTTCACACAATTCCATTTCTCTTCGTGCCGACGTCAGTCAGAAGTCAGCGCGTGATTTTTCATCAAAACAGCCCCAAAAGGACAATCGTCAAGCCAACCGGTACTTCAAATGAAGCACCCCAACTGCTTGAACTACTACTAGTTCGTGGCTTTCCCTCCACTCTTCCTTCAGGACCTGCTGGATCACTCTCGTCGTTCACAGCATTATCTCCTTGAATAAAGTACTGGCTAATCTGGCTCTTGGCGTTGGTAAACACAATCGCCGCATTATCGGACTCGAGATGACACTCACACAAATTCGATAATGTAGAGAAGCATAATTCTCCAGTGTCGCATTCGTTATCACTGTCGCATTTCGACCCGCAATGTCCACGGGCCGAAATCTCATCAAAACCACACCGACTGTCTGTGTCGGCCATGGTCAGATTGGTGCAAACGGGGTGTGCTCCTTCTTCGAAAGTGTTGCAGTAATTGAGTTGGATCCCCCAACACTCTTCTCCTTTCTCGCATTGCACGTGATGAGTGCATTCAGCCTTGCAGTTGCTCCTGGCATCCACCTCTTCGATGCCGCACCGATAACCAAATGCTGGCTGAAGAAGCTCGGGAAGAGGGTTAGTTTCGAGGATTTCTTCGGCTTCAGAAACAAGATCGATCGCTGTACCATCAGAGTTTTCCAGACCATTCGATCCTGTGCAATAAAGTCCACCTTCGCCGCAGAATCCGAATCTCGAGCAGCACATACCGTCACGGCATTCACCATCGCCTGTGCCTCCTCCTCCACACGTCCCGGCATCTTCAGGATCGTCGACATCGATATCAATACTTCTTGGAGTGAAGCAATAAGAGTCGCCTGAAATTATGGAGATAAAATTGGAGAAGTTGAGAAAGACATGGATTCTCATAGCTTTGTACCGGACCTGCCATGTATGACATAAGATTAATAAATTGTAAGAATGGGAAATCAAAACTTACCGGGACCACAGTATCCCCAGTCACTGCAGCATTCAGATTCTCCGGCACACAAACCTTCTCCTTCGACCCCATTTCCACACATACCAGCATCAAGAGAATATGTAGGGGACGCAGGGGCGCCTTCCACCGGACTTGGCACCGGCACGGAATCACAATATACACTTGTGGTTCCACACCTGAGAACAAAAGCGACGATGAAATATAGTCACGACGCAATAGATAGAATTAGCCTTGTTGACAACGAAGAAATATGTACAACTCAACCAGCTGTCGCATTCTTACCAACCCCATTGCGAGCAGCAATACCCAGCATACGGGCAAATGCCATCACCGCGATCGCCACCGCCACACGTCCCGGTTGTCGCAATCGGGGAATCCTTTTCGTCCGTATCGTCAGGGTATTGAATGCACTCCTGGCATACATCGTCTACGCAACACATCCCCCCGGGGCAACAGTTGCTGTTAGAGCCATCACACGGCACCCGAAGTGTTGGCAGATTTGTAGGGAAGTACGTCGTGGCAGAAGTAGTTGGTGATGATGTAATTGGACGCGATGTTATGGCTGGGTGCGCTACTGGGGATGTAGTGGTCGGATTTTTCGTCGGGTTGGGTGTGGGCCTCGCAGTTGGAGCCTGTGAAGGAGGAGGCGTCTATCATAGATCATAGAGCACGAGGTAGGGTATCGTGTTAGACTGGAATTGATTTAAATTAAAAAATATGAATAAAAGCATTATTGATCTTACCGGTGGCGAGGTTGGGGATGAGGTCTGTTTTGGTGGCAAAGTAAATTGAAATGGAAATAAAAGGAAATGGTAAGGGACGCGATCAAGTAGAATGATGCAGTAACACACAATATATTCACATATAATCGGCTCAGCTCACCGGCGGGGGTGTCGGCGGCGGGGTCTGTTTAAATCGCAAAGTCAAAGAGAAGAACAGAAAGAAATGACGATGAGAGGAAAGGAATGAGGGGTGCGATCAAACGGAATAAAACGAAAGTTCTATGCGTATATAGCCGGCTCAGCTCACCGGCGGAGGTGTCGGTGGTGGGGTCTTTTGGGTCGAAAAGTCAAGGAGAAGAAAAGAAAAATGAACATAAT
The DNA here is from genome assembly GCA_036939395.1 of Porosira glacialis. Classification (NCBI taxonomy): domain Eukaryota; phylum Bacillariophyta; class Thalassiosirophyceae; order Thalassiosirales; family Thalassiosiraceae; genus Porosira; species Porosira glacialis. The sequence goes on from JALLOR010000251.1 coordinate 6,936, forward strand.
GGCAATAAAAGGAAAGAAGTGAGGGGCGCGACCATGCAAAGTAAGAGTACAAAATCTGTGCGCATATAATCAGCTCAACTCACCGGCGGGGGTGTGGGCGGTGGTGTCTGTTTTTATCGCAAATTAAAGGAAAGAGAATTAAAAGGAACAGAATGAGGGGTGCGATCAAGCAAAATTAATCACGAAATATATGTGCATAATAATTGGCTCGGCTCACCGGCGGAGGCGTCGGCGGTGGGGTCTGTTTTGGTCGCAAAGTCAATGAACAGAAAGGAATTGCAGTAGACGGAAAGAAATAAGGGGCACGATCAAGAAAAATACGAACACCCAATCTTTGCGCATATAATCAGCTCAGCTCACCGGCGGAGGTGTCGGCAGTGGAGTCGGTGGAGGAGTCGGTGGTCGCGTTGGGCTGTCCGTAGGTGAAGCAGTTGGAGAAAATGTCGGTTTCTTCGTTGGAGATTCTGTTGCGGGGCATGGTTGAAAATTACAATCGTCATTTGGGTCGCGCACGACAATATCACCGGCTGGGCACTCGAACGTGTCCTGGTCGCATTGTAGCGTTGTAGGATGGCCCGTGGGGTTTGTGGTGGGATTGTTGGTTGGTTGAACAGTTGGCGTAGTTGTTGGCCCCTGTGAAGGACTCTGTGTTGGGCTGGCAATTGGAGCTTGCGAAGGAGGAGGCGTCTATCCGCAGACAATAGATCACGATGCAAGTTATCATTGTGTTAGACTCAAATAGATTGAATGCAAATATTTATGAATGACACTATGAGTGATCTTACCGGTGGCGGGGTTGGGGGCGGAGTCTTTTTTGGTCGCAGAGTCGATAAAACGAAAATAAAAGGAAAGGATTGACGATATAAAAAGAAAGGAATGAGGGGCACAATCAAGTAAAATAAGATCACAAAATATATGCGCATATATAATCGGCTCAGCTCACCGGTGGAGGTGTCGGCGGTGGAGTCTGTGTTGGTCGTAACGTCAAGAGTGAGCAGAAAAAATCAGAATGGTAATAAACGGGAAGGAGTGAGGGTTACGATCAAGCAAAGTAAGAACACAAAAACTGTGCGTATAATTGGTTCAGCTCACCGGCGGAGGTGTCGGTTGCTGGGTCTGTGTTGGCCGCAAAGTTCAGGAAAAGAAGAGAAAAGAAAGGAATGACAATTAAAAGGAAAGGGATGAGGGGCGCGACCAAAAGCAAAATAAGGACACAAAGTATATGCGCATATAATCTGTTCAGCTCACCGGCGGAGGTGTCGGAGGTGGAGTCGGTGGAGGAGTCGGTGAAGGCGTCGGTGGAGGCGTCGGTAGAGGAGTCGGTGGAGGAGTCGGTGAAAGCGTTGGCTTGGGCGTGGGATCAGGGATATAGCTGCAGCCACCGGACTTCACAATCAGATGGGTGACAAGGTAACAAGAGTGTATAATTCAGAACACATAGCATGAATAAGTAAAGTTCGCAAATCGTGTATGACAATAAGATTACACATGCAGATAAAACATATCGTACCTTGTCTTCTTTGTCGATAACACCGTCGTTGTTGGAGTCTGCACAAGTGAAACCGCCCCCCCATACATCTTCACAATCTCGGATGAAATTGTCATTGAAACAAGCTGGCTCATCAACAATGTATGCACAAGAAAAGCGGCACACTTCATCGTATCCGCAGCCGTTCTCGCCGGCATCATTGTTCCTGTCGCAGTAGCAACGAGGGATGCTATCATTGTTGTATACTTCACAAACGTTTCCAGAGTCGCATCCAAAATCACTTTCAACATTACAAACACAAGTGTTCGTCGTTTCATGGCAAACGAGATCCTCCGCGCACTGGGAGTCGGATGAGCACGGTCCTTCGCCAATATCAAATAGATTCGTGGGTCTGCTAGTAGGAGTACTTGTGGGCACAGGTGTGAGCCCCGGAGCACCAGGAACTACCTCACAAAGTGTCGCATCTTGAATGAAATCATAGTCGGGGTATTTATCCTGAAGGAAAATCAAAAATTCATTGTCTTCGAAGGCCGAATTAATCGTCGATACAGGGTCGGGAATCGGGTCCTCGTTAAATCCCTGAGGCTTGAACCAAATCAAATCGAATCCGTACGTCAAAAGCGTGATAAGAATACCATCGGAATCTACGACCTGGTGAACAAGATTTCCACCAGTGTAGTATGCACCTACGGTAGTGGGTAGTGGGTAGAATAAACGTTGTCGAGAGAGAAACAATTGTGCAGGAAACATGAATTTTGTATTGTGACGACGACTCCTTTTTGTCATTCGGATGAGGTAGTAAATGCATACGGTTAGGTTCGACTTACCATGAACACAGTAATTTCTACCGGAAGAAAAGGGAGATGCAAAGTTATAAACATGTCCTCCAGGTGCTTGAGCCATAACAACCGTTGTAAGAACACCGGCTACAACCGAATCAAAGAACTCGTCAAGTGCATCAATAATTAGGTCGGCAACTTCAGGACCGTACCCTGTTACAAATAAAAAGCAAGGGGAATTCGATCGGTCCGTAGACGAAAAGGATGAGAGGATATGTTCTGAAACACATTGTTCATCCGAGGGAGAGCGAAGATATTAATTTCGATACAAGGGCCAATCTTTTTACCTTCCAAATCCAAACATTTTAAGAAAATGGGAATTTCCACGTAGCGATTGATCCATAGTTCAGCGTTGGAGTCATCAAAAACATCGAAGTCGACGCTTTCTAACGTGCCAAAGAGACACGATGGGTCTCCTTCGCTACACTCGTTTCCAGGCGGGTTTATAGTATTGAGAAAATCTTCACCAGAGAAGGCAACCTCAGTGTATGCATCTTTATCCAAATCATTGTATTTGAAACTCTGTTCGCATGTCACAGTTAGCTCTTCTATTTCGTAATAGAAGCGTTGAAAAAACATTGCAGGCTGAAGTTGGGGGTCGACAAGAATATTGATTTAGAGAGAAAATTATAAAAGATGGGTGACTGGCTTCAAAAGAGATAAAATTTGATCCTAAGGGACTTACATCGTTGTAACTCTGCCCTGGCAAGGGCAACTTGCTCGTATCGTACTCGGGGTACCTCCATTCGCAAATGGAAAACTCTGGAAGGGACATGTACTAAGTAAAAACGAGGATTACAAATGCATTTAAGATGAGTAGCTTGCTAGAATGTCGTCGAGCAAGTGGAGAGGTTGCATTCGTAAAAAAATCACTCACTTCGACAATACAAGTTCCACCCTCAAGCGTCGATTCGAGCTCCTGAATCCAAGCATCCTTGAAGTCCTGGGCGTAATCTTCCAAGGCCGACATTAGTACCGGCTTATTTTCGGGACCCATGGCGGTGACAAGTGGATCAAACTTGAGGAAGAAATCATCTTTGAAATGGAACGTCTTTTTACGAGGACGCGCTGAGACGGCATTCGCCTGGAGAAGCACCAATCCAAGCAGCGTTGACGATTGATGAAGCAGATTCATCTTTCTACAGTGAAAATATAATGCGACAAGATATGTTTAATTTGAGATTGCTCTTGACTAAAGAACGATAATTTTGTGAGACACAAAAAATTATTGTACTAATACTGCTTGCTTGTTCAAAGCTGATGGCTGATGCCATTTAGAATGGATGTTGGAGATGCTCCCCTACGTAGCTAGTAGAGTAACTTGCTAACTCTACACTCTACACCCTCGTTACTCGTCATATCACTGAGAGATGAGTTAGTACAGTGTTTATATTGGAGATGAGAGATTTTGCGTAGAGTAATACGTAGGAACTAGGATATATTTTACAAATTCCCCCATCTCCATTATGTGTTGTGCAATGACGCGACTGCATATTAGTACTAGTTCCTACGTAGTAATAAGTAATAGTAGCAGTTTATTTCCTCTCTCGCTAGGTACCGTAGCTTTGAAATTAACTTATTTTAGTAGAATCCTCATTTTGACATAAGTATGATGGGATTTTAATTTCATATATCTTCATAAAGCCGTTTGTTTGCCTGGTGCTTTCAAAGTTTTCTAGAGATTACAACGTGTGAGTGAGTAGGTCTACTTTTTATTAATATCAAATATTATGATACCACATCTAATTATTTATTTACTTATATTTATAGAGACACATGAAAATAAGTAAATTATTTATTGTACACATGTTTATTACCTGGCTTTCTAAACTAGACATCTTCGTGCTACTGTATTGCTATTGCCCATCCACATATGTACATATTTGCAGATGTTTTTATTGTGTTATTCATCATGAAAAAACAGATTCATAACCTTGTAATATGGGTTGGATATTAGCACAAAAGTTGTTAGATGCTGGTGAAAATAATTCTACATATACATCAGTAGGATTCAGTACAGTCTGTATATGAAGAGACATATATGGATTTATTGGGTATGTCATGTAGAGCATAG
>JALLOR010000252.1:0-11331 GCA_036939395.1 Porosira glacialis
AAGCAAACAGAAGATAAACCGAAGATAGCAGAATATTCGTGACGAACCGATGTGGGATGACTGTTGTGGTGGACTTGCCTGAGGCGCAGCCATGCAACTAGAGTACCGGTAAGTAATATTGGCGGTGCCGGCGCGGCGCGCGTGGATTTCAAAAAAGTTCCGTTGGCACAAATAACCTTTTTATGTAGGAACTAGTAAATTATTCAAAAACTGTAACTTCTAACAATACTTTTTTACTTGGACTACGAGTGCCCAGTATGTAAGAACATCAACTTTCGTAGGTACGTACTCTACGAGAGTATTCTTGAATGCACCGTACCTGGTATGTACGTATGTAGATATATTATGGCACAGTCAGTTATGCGGCGGCGCGATGATCGCGGGGGACCGATCATCCGAAAGCAATCAATCGCAAAACGCAAAACGCAACAGACACGCAACGATTAACGTTTTTTTTATTTGATCCTGGAACCCCGAGACCCGAGACCCGAGACGAGTCGGTCGCCTTCACTCATTATTTGCGGCACACGGCCCCACGCCCCGAAAAAACGCGAGACGAGGCACCGAGCACAGATCCCAATACCGTCATGAGGACATGATACTAAAGTAGTTCGACCCACACAACGCGACCCACGACGATTCTGCTCCACGGCAAAAGTCCCAGCGAAACGTGATGGTGGCAACGGACGCGGTTTCCGCCGCGTTCTCCCCGGCCGTATCAACCACCACGGCGGACAAAACGTACCACCGTGCCGGCGAGAATCAAAACCACAACCACGCCCACGATTCTTCGTCGTCCTCGCCAACGGTCCATCCATCGCCATCCGCCCATCGCAACGCCATCGACGTCTTCCACGGAAGCGGTGGTATCCTCGCCATCGCTAACAACCACGAGAACACCAACTATTCGTACTCCTCCTCCCCCTCGTACGACTGCTACTCCTCCTCGAGCAACACCTCTTGTTCCTCCTCGACATCGTCCTCACCTCCGTCGCTCATTGCTGCGAAAGCACTGTCGTTCTCGACTCCGTCGCCTACGGAGAACCGCCATCCCAACAGTTTGGAAGCATCCTCGTATCGACGACGTATTCTTCGAGGGTTGACTCCGTCGAATCCGTTGTCGATTGCGGAGGAGGAGGAGGAGGGAAGTGGGAGTGGGAGTGGGAGGTCGAGGCTTTGGGAACGCTCTCCTCTTTCGGACGGGAAGACGACTTTGGCTCGCGGTGGCGGTAGTCTTGGTCTTGTCGGCAGTGGCGTTCGCGCTGGCGGTCTTGGTCGCGGTCTTGGCGGCGGCGGCGCGACTCCCTCGCCTTCGAGCGGGGTTGCCCGCAAAAGGATGCGGCGCGCCGACACCACCGACGTTCACGGAGGCGGAGTCGGTGGAAGCAACTGTAACGCTCCTTCGGTTGAAGGTGGTGGCGGCGATGACGGATACGATGGAGACGGAGACCACGATGATGGTAACCACGACGACGACAACGACTGCGACGACGACGACAATAGTGGCAGCGGTGATCCATTCGTTGACGCACGCCCTTCCGAGGCGACGCCGATGGTGGCGCTTTTTCCCTTCGGATCCCTGCTTGAGGGACTTTCGGAGTCGGATGAATCTTGGCGGCAGCGACAGTTGCACCAGCACCAACACCAGCCTCAGCAGCACCAACGAACGCAGCAACAAGATCCGTCCAACGCAGCACAATTGGCATTGGTGTCGGCACTGGACGCATCCATGGACGACATGGCAGCAGTAGCGGCGGCCCAGCAGCCTGGAGGTCCGTGCTCGCCCATTGCCGAAGATTTGGGACGCGGCGATCCGGTTGGCGGCGACGGTAGACTTGCGAGCCCTTTGTGTGGATTATTGTGCGAATCGTTGGGTGGAACATTTGACGATTCGTTGGATCGACTGACGATCCACGGCGGATCCGGCGGTCGTGCGGCCATGGATGCGAGTGGGTACGAAGGATCGATGGACCTTTCGGTTTCGGTCTCATCCGCAGTGGTGGCGATGCATTCCGAAGCTTATTCCGACGACGACGACGACGACGCCAGCATCCAAGAGGAGGTCCGACCATTTCAAAACCTTGTGCATCCAACGGATATTCATGCGACTGCGTCGACGGAATTGAACGCCTTTGGCACTGTTGTTGACATTTACGACAACGACGATGATGATGGAAACGCCCAGAGCGGCATCGGCAATGGCATTGGCATTGGTACGAACGATGGTGGACATGCGAATGCCAATAAATCCATGGATTTGGATGTCACATCGCGATCCATGGAACCCGAGTTTATGTCACCGTTGCGGACGACTGTTCGAAACAACCGCAGCGTCATTGACAGCAATAGCAATAGCAACAGCAGCATCAGCAATAACAATGCCAATCACTCCATGTCCTCGCCGCCACCAACGTCCAAAAGTCGAAACCGCAATAATGTATTGTCAGGAATGTCGTCGCCGCCATTGACCTCCCGCAACAGGACCTCGATTGGATCGAGGCCAAGACGTTTGTCCCCGGGTGGCAGCGGCAGGAGCGGAGGCAGCATCGACGACACCAACAACTCCGCCTCCATCCTCGCTCTACTCGTCGAATTGGGTTTGGATACTTCGCTGGCGCTGTCGTTGGACGAGGAGGAAGGCAATGAGGTCTATGGTGGGGGTGTGGGAAACATTCTGGGTGGAAATGGTGGAGGAGATAACCTTGATAGCGTCCTCGATGAGGAAAGTGATGCGGAGGAGGGCGGTGCGGAGGAAGGAGACGACGGTGCGGAGGAGGAAGGAGACAACGTCCACGCGAATGGAAGCGGAAACAACAATATCACGACCATGTCGACGCCCGGGAGCACTGTTCCAATGACCAACATTCGTATCGGAAACAGCGGCGGGAGCATGGACGTTACGACGATGACGACGACACCCGGGTTCAACGTTTCCAGAATAGACGGGAGCGCCATTTCGTTCCGCTCCCCGTTCTCCATGGAAAACAACGACCCACCCAACTCTTTGGCGAAAATGTTCTTTTCCAACCATCAATTTCTCTCCCCCGACATTAGCGATACGAATAGCGACATTACCGCGACTGTCTCGGACGTGTCCCAGCTTCGGGAGGAATTGAGGATTGCTTCCTTTCGTGGATCGGTTCCGTGCGATGAGAAATACGATGAAGAGGAGGACGAGAAATACGAAGACGGGCAAAAGGCGGACGGGAAAGATGTGGAGAGGAAAGAAGCGGAGGCGGTGCGGAAGGAGATACGGACGGAGATGGAGGAAAAATTGAGAAGGAGGGACACGGCGCTGACGGAGATGGAGGACGAATTGAAAAGGAAGGACGCGGAACTTGAACTGATGCGATTACGAGTCGTGGAAGTGGAGGAGAAGCAGCGTGTTGAGGAGGACGACGTCGATCGAATTAGCGAGGACAACGGCAATGCCAACGACGATTGCAATGAAGATGGCGACGACGACGACGACGATTACAACGACGAGAACGCCAGTAACGATGGCACCAACGAAACCGAAAGCGACTCATCCTTCGACGAAATCACCCGCATAGAATTAATGCAAGAGCTCCACCACCTCCACGAAGACCTCGAAAGCTGGAAACACCGTGCGGCACGCGCCAACACTGAATCCGATCGTCTCCGTGCCGCCATGGACGACGACTTGCTCGATCAGAACCGCCGGGTTCACAACCACGAGGAGCATATCCAGCGTTTGCAATCGCGACTGCTATCCGCACAGGAGTCGAGCGAGTTTTACCGGCATGAGAATTGCGTGCTCCGAGAGGAGAATGACGAGCTTCGTGAGGAGAATATGGGACTGAGTGAGGAGAATGCAGAGTTGGGTGATGCGAATGCGGAAGTGAGGAGAGTGGAGGTGGAAGCGGTGGCCAAAACGGCGGCGGCGGCGGTGTTCAAAATATCCAAGGATGAATTGAATAGAACGCGGGAGGAGTGCGATTTTTTGAGAAGGGAGGTGGATGAGTTGGTGGTGGCGAGAGAGGAGTGCGAGTTTTTGAAGCGCGAGAACGAAGAGCTGCGTGTGCAGATTGACGAGCTGATGCGGGAGGGATTGGAAAATGCGGATAACGAATCATCGGGTGAATGTTCCCCAGGGTGTCGAAAGACCATTGTGGACGAGTTGGAGGACGAATTGTTACTCGAAGCTCGGAGCGAATGCGAGGTTCTCATACAAGAAAAAGACGACCTTCAAACACAAAACGATGCCCTCGGAAAGGATATTGATGCCTTGTTGGATGAATTATCCAAATCTTCCGCCGATCGCCAACAACTCGAGGAAGAATTGACGTCGACGAAAGAGGAGTGTTGTTTTTTGAAGGAAGAATCGGAACAGCGGAGGGTGAGGAACGACACTCTTCAACGAGAGATGGAAGTCCTGACAGCAGAAGCTGGAAATTCTACCTCGGCTCGGAAACGCGTCGAGGATGACTTGGTGTCGTCCCAAAAAGAGTGCGCAATTTCAAAGAGAGAAGAAGAGGAATTGCGGGAGAAGAATGCCGCGCTGCACCGAGAGAATAATGCTCTCGTGGAGGAGGCGGCAAACGCATCCTCCGCTCGACAAAAGGCCGAGAACGATTTGATATCACTTCACGACGAATGCACCTTTCTCAAAAAAGAAACGGAGGAGCTGCGGGATACGAGCGATGCATTGCAGAAGGAGACGGCATCTCTAAACCAGGAGATCAAACATGCATCCTCCGCTCGGCAACTTGCCGAGGACGAATTGGCATCATCTAAAGAAGAGAGTGAAATCTTGGACCGTGAGAACGACGACCTGCGACTGCAGATGGACGAGGTGCAGAGAGAAAAGGACACTATCGCCGACGAGGTTGCAGAACTTTCGGCAAATCAAAAGAGGACAAATGAGGAATTGACCCAGTCCCTCAAATATTGCGGACATTTGAAGCTAGAAAATGAGGATATCAGGAAGAAGAGAGATGAATGGGAAACCCAGTGCGAAACTATCCGATGCGAGAACGGGGAACTTCGAGAGGAGACGGAGGAGCTACGAATTAAAGTTTCTGAATTGGAAGACAAGGTGGAGTCTACAAAGTCGAATCTCGATGCTCTTCAGTGCTCACATAATGGATTAGTGGAGACGAAAGACAGCCTACAAAGGGCTCTGTGTACCACAGAGAAAAATGTAGCATCCTCACGCGAAGAGTCCAGTCAAACGCAAATGGTTCTGTACGAGGAAACATCTCAACCCTCACCGATAAAACATGACTCCAGAGACGAGTCGGTGGCAACAACTCCAAATTTTAGTCCTGTCGCCGAACGATTACTCGTACGTGAAAACGAATGTCTCAAACTAGAAATAGCCTCGCTCGAAGAAGAGCTCGATGAGGTCATTAGTGACACCGATGTCTTTGGCCTGCGTTCCAGCTTTGGTTATGCGTCACCCGAGCGCAAGTATGGAGGAGCGCGATCGTCACCCCGATCGTCCCACTCACACTCACCGCGCGCACCGCACGCACTGCACGCCGAGAATGCGCGACTCAAGGAAAAACTGGCCGCCAAAGTCAAGGAGGTTGAGAGCTACGTGCAGTCGGGTGTTCATCAATCGGAAGAAAAAGCGTGTCTCATTGAGGTGCAACGGAAGCATATCAATCAGCTGTCTTTTGAAAACGACATTATGAAACGTGAGCTGGAGGTGCTTCGATCGGATATCGAGGAAAAATCGAGCGATGGTGACATTATGTTGTTGGGTAAGATTGAATTTTTGGAACATCGCTGCGATTTGTTGGAGGACTTGAATCAAAAGTTGGAACATCAGCTTTCTCTCAACGGTGGCGTGGATGGACAATCGATGGCAGGACATCAGAATACTGGCATCGAAAGTGATAAACAAGTACGAAAAATAGGGAATCTGACGAGAGGCAGCAAGGAAAATGCGACGGTCGCCGGCTCCTCCGAGATCAGTTCCTCCTTTAGTTCCCCCCACCGACACGGAATGTATCCCATTGAAGAATCCTTCGGCGATGCATCCTACTACGACTGTATGGATACCGTGTCAGAGGGTGATAGTCGAAGTTCGATTGATGTGTTTGGACTTAACAAACTGGTGAACGCTGGGAATGAAAGTGAGGATGAGGAAGAAATGCTCTCGAGCAGCAAGGGCGCCACGCAGCAGTTGGAGGAGTACTCGAGGATGGTGGAAACCCAGAAAGTGCAGATAGAGAGGTTGCAGTTCGAGAAAGAAAGGAATGAACGCGATCTTGAGGCTGTTCATTCAGAAATTTCGTGTCTTCGAGAAAGATATGGCAAGCTTCAGGGACAACCACAGATGGAGGAATTCCCAGGAAATTCTCCCTCTCTGCGAAACCCTGTCACTTCTCTCAGCTTCCAAACCTGCAGTAATAGTCTTGATGAAGGGAATAATGGCATTGATATTTTTGGACTCCAACCAATCTCCAATAGTGCCGTTCAAATTGAAGATACAAAGGAAGAATACGGAGATGATGATTCGAAAGGACCGTATGTTGAAAAGTACAGCAGCACGGAATTGAAATCAAAATTGGTCATGCTGTTGGATGAAATTACGAGGCTCCAACAAATTTCAGCAGTACGGGACGAGGAGACGGAGAGAATTGTCGCCAAGCTTTTATGTGAAATCGACAACTCGGAATCCGCCAAGATGCGATTGGCGTCGGAGTGTGCCAACGCGAATGAACGTGCGGATTCATTGCAACATCAGTTGTCAAACAAGGTCAATATGAGTAGTCAGGGCGAGGATGACAAATGCCTTTCGGTACCCCTTCCGAGGGCTCTCTTGCAGGATGACGAATGTTCCTTGATAGTGACTCCACAGAAAGCGTCAAAGAATGATAATAGCATCATGATCGAGTCCATTGAAGATATTTTGGCTGGGATGGATGGACTGCTGGACGATGCTCTAAGTCCAGAGGAAGGAGAGCTCCCAGAGACGGATAACAGCTTTTATTCCCAAGATGTTGCCCATCTTCTTCAAAACTTGGTGCTCTTGGTAAAGGAACAAGATGGGGATCACATGGTGAACGAATGCATGCCAATCGTGACGAAACTGCTAACTCCCAAACGCGAAAAAGGAGGCAACAGGACACCCATTGAGGATATCGAGTTTACCAAACCGACATCATTATTTGCATTTGACGATGAAAGTATCGGAAAAGAAATGGTACTCGCCGGCGAAGATTCAAGGCAGATCGTACCACTCGATGACGAGTTATATAGGAACGGCGTCGTTAGAACTCTAGTTGCGTTGCAGCGTCGACACAACGCCATCGAGAAAGAACGTGACGAAATTGTCGAAGAATACATTGATATGAAAGAAGTAGCATATGAAACGAATGAAGCTGAAGTAAACGCTATCCGACACGCACATCATCGGGATAGGGCGCAACTGACAGAACAGATCAGAGAAGCCGACGAACGCATGGTTCGTATTGTGTCGATGATGTCCAAAAGATATGGCTCCTTGATGCAGAAGTACCAAGTGCTAGAAGTAATATTTACTTGGTACAGGAAGAGCACGAGGAAGACCCTTGCATGAAAACGATCGTCGCCATTATCTCCTTATTTACTGATTGAATTTGTTCAGGGGAGATACAGTGGTCAAGATTTCAAAAGTCAAATAAATGTTTAAGACTTGTTGGCTTGCAAACGATCACTTTATTTATTAAAGTAACATTGATAAAGACAGAGAACGAAGATAACTTTAAGAGAAACACAAATAAAAAAACATACTATGTACTTATAGATCTATTTCAAAGTACTCTAGGATATACGATTCGATTACTGTCGCTCATATTTATATTTGAACCGATACGGTACTATCAATTAATGATTTTTCGACGAGCTTGGTACCTGTAGTCTACTGTACCTGACACCTTAAAAACGATAAAGGTTGGCACATTGGTAGTTTCAACCATTCTATCGTACACAAACCAAAGCAAGTAAAACAAGTATAAAAACTAAATTCAGCCATATTATAGAGCTTGTCATGGAGAGTCCGATAGTGGTCTAAAAATTGAATTGGTCTACTTGGGAAAAAGTTATGGCTTGACGCCTTTCAGTACACAACATTGCCATCCAATCCAGAGTTATGTACTGTATCAGACTGTATGTTGTCACTTTGTGGTGAGTTCACGAGGGTACTGGGATAATGGGAAATTATTGCTGGCAAATCCGGGGTGGATGTTTCTGGAACATTCATTCCAGGTGTATCCACACAAGGTGAATTCAGTGTCAGAGTCCGAAGCCCCTTTGTTGTCCTCGGGTGTGGGCTCTGCCACTGCCACCCCATGCACACATTAACTCATTTCTTTTGTGTTGGAACTTTTGTATGTGCTCTACTGTACCCTTCCTTGTCCAGGTATGTGCTTACAAAAGGTCCTGGCATGACAGCCTTATCACTGACTTGATGAGGGGGGCAGCATCCATCACCAGTTTCATCAAAAAGTTGTGTATTACAGGTACTGTACTGGCACAAGCACAAACCAGTTATAACTTCAGGTCCACTCCAGTGTTTGCAGAAGGGCCTGACTGACATGACAGCATAACCGGTGTTTGCAGAAGGGCCTGCCTGGCATGTGACATGACAGCCTTATTTATCACTGACTGGATTAGGGGGGCATTATCGATCACCAGTTTCATCAAAACATTATGCACAAGACATTCATGCAAAACTTTAAAACTTCAGGTCCGCTCCGGGGATCGAACCTGGGACCTCCTGCACCCGAAGCAGGAATCATACCTCTAGACCAAGCGGACTGATGACATGCAAATCAAACAATATTAATTATTTAATACAAACATATTACAAAACAACAACCACCCCCACATATTTTGATCACAATCCTCATTCAACATTACAAAACGAATTCTTGATCTCACACTTTACACTTTACACTTTATATCCCGCCTATGCCACCCCAATCAATCAAACCCTCCAGTCATAAACACCCCCTTCATCGGGAAGCATTTCTTGACAGTGGCTTATGGGTTGATGCTTGCTCTTGCACAAATCTGACGATGGGTTCGTATGTACAGTACTCCCCTTCCTTTCACTTTCACCTTTGATTGATCCAAAAAAGATGAAAGCATTTACAGCCCAAGAACCAAGAATGACTTTCAGATTTCAGATTTCAGAGCCTGCCATGATTTTCAAACTATCATCAGAGAACAGAGAACATAGTGTTGACAGTGTAGTGTTTATTCTCCATTTACTGCAGTTGAGACTGCAAGGTACAAGTGCTGAAAACTATCACAATCCTTGACATTCAAAAGCTTAAACAACCCAAATTTGACAGTATACCACACCTCATCTTTAGGACACATCTTGGTACAGTAGACGATTTATACAAAGAAATACAAATCATCAATATTTGCTTCAAAGAATATCGTAACAAGAGCACAGCAGAAGCATATCTGTGATATGTGATGACATCATGCTCTGCGGATAAATCTCCAGTTCATTCTACACCAACAACTTAGAGGTTGACAGTGGTCCAAAGATGTCTGTTGATATTTTCATACTGGATGATTCTGACTACTATCTTTTTCACATCAATCATAATGGTACTACAGGTCTTCAAAGATCTTCACACTTTTCCTTCGATGGCTTTTGTGCGGCTACTGAATAAAATACAGCCAAGTAGGTTTGCTTGTTTCACCTCTACAAATGCATTACCCAGCCTTTAGCCTTTAGCACACACCCTCTACAGTATAACTCAAATTGCCATACCGGATAAACTCGGGTTCCTTGCAGACTTTGCTTTCTCCCGTAAGGTAATATGAACTCCAGAGGTTTGGGCTAACGGCTGGGAATTACCAATCCGGAGGATCTGACCCTCTGGGCTAGTTGTCGTTTCCGAATGTCATACCTGTATCCTGGATCCAGGACAGGCGTTGTCCTGGATCCATGCCATGCTTTTTTTAAGTACCTTGTAGATTTACTAATATTGCATACGGCAAAACATGACTATGGTGAACAATAATTGATGGAAAAAGCGGAAATCACCATCACGAATCAACATTCATATAAACGTACCTACATATGTAATCATGTACCTTACTTTTTCACTCAGTTGACCAGTGTATTCATTGGAATACCCAGGGGGTGAAAGGCTTCAACATACCTGTAAAGTCATCCAGCAGGCTCTCATATCTCAGATAGACCCATTCACGATAAGATAGATATTGTAGGTATTCAAATAATAATAAATAGTGACAAGTATCTTAGTGCGAACTAATGGTACTTTTAATATGTCCAAGAGCGGAAAAAAAATCTCAACCATGACGAGAAGTCAAAGCGGAAATGATATGCGCATGTGTAACTCAATATATTTTCTGTGTGAACGATACTGGAGCTGAAGTTGTCATCTTACCACTGCCGCCAATTTTATCAAGAGCCAAAATGAAATTGTTTCCTCGCCACCCTCATCTTTTCGGTTGACACCGCTCAAGTATTCACTTCTCCAGCGACCACCTGACTTTATACCAGTGTACCACGTGCTCCATTGCCGACAATTAGAGAGGATATAGTCAACAGTCACCTCATGATATCTTCAGATCCAAATGAGAAGAAGGAGACAATGCAAGATACAGCAGGTACGTGCATGCTAATGCAATCTAATTTTGTCTGTCAAGTGTAAAAGCTGCGCACCATCAAACTTCTTGAGTGTGACCTTAATTTTGGACTGAAGTGGGCGTTCGCATGGAGACTTGGACAATTCGCTGACAAACACCAACTCTACAACAAGAATCAACCCGCACTCCCTGGCAAGTGGTGTCATTCACCTACCCTGAATAAACCCTGACCTTTGACCTTCTCGTGCAAACTCACCTCAACGTTGCCTTTGTATAATATGATGCCATATCTTCCTTTGACAGGCTCGAAATGTCACTAATGATCTCAATGGCACGACGCATTGGTGGTCCTTTGGCTCACACTACTTGCTGATTCAATTTTTTCTAAGCCATGGAGTATAAAATATCCACTGCATATGTAATTTCTGACGTGAGCTACACCTCAACACCAGAACACCGCCTACAAGGGTCAGGTCAGGGTGGTTCGCAATCAACAATCTTGTGCACCACTAGTTCCCACGTTATTATGGAAATCTTCGACGAAGTCACGCATCCAATAGAGTTTGACCGCTGATCTGGGGATCCAACACATAAGGCGTCTCGTACTCTGGACCAATACGTAGACGACCAGTCGAATATAGCAGTAAAGGCCGGTGACGATGAAGCTGAGTGCGTCCGTAAGCTTGCAGAAAATGCAAATCTATCGAATGAATTTTTGAATGCGAGTGGCGGGGGCGAAAA
>JALLOR010000253.1:0-11359 GCA_036939395.1 Porosira glacialis
CAACAATTTCTATCGCTGTTGGGTGGCAAAAATGGCACAGAACATTTAACGGCTGCCGAAAATGTCATGACGGAGGGTCGCGTAAACAGTGGGCGATTAGGGTGGCTCGCGGAACATAAATTAGGCACAATAGTACCAGTAGATGGTCTATTCGATTGTAGGCGAGTAGGATGGCTTGCATGACGACTCATAGGAAACGTTGTAGGCGTAATCATGTAGGATTTTTGATGGTATCATTGATGGCTACAGTCGGTGAGGTAATTTTGTCTCTGCGGAATGGTGAAGCGACGGCTGCTGAGTGCAACTTCGATCGTCGGAAGGAGGCCATGTATCCATCCCCGTATTGGGCAAACACTGGTGATAAATCTTGCAAAAGCGGCGTTGGCGTCGACGATGGAGGCGGCGTGTGCTTGAATCCTTGGTCCTGTCCGCTGTGACACAAGTGGAAAATCCAGCAGCATTCGTGTATGTACTTATGTGAGGCAACGCCCCCCCCTTCTTCCGTGCAACACATTAACAAAAAAACGAAAGCATTTAAAGTCGAGTTACCACTATATAGTACAAAAAGTCTCCGCCCAAATGGACGCGGGGGTGCATAACACCACCGTAATGGGTACCCGACTCCTGCTTCCGTGCAACACATAATGCGCGACTTCCCCCTGTTTGCATGCCAGGCAAGTGGGAACAAAATTTACGAAGCACAAGGAAATTACGGGTGAGGGCCTGCAATTCCATCACAGCGATATATCAAAGAGCTTGTTGGAGGCAACGGTACCGTCTCCGTATCTTCGCGGCCTGGTTAACTTTGATGACGCGACATACCTGTCGCTGAATTTAAGTCACTGCTGTGGATCGGCTCACAACATAACATCCAACAAGGAAGCAACATGTAAGGGCTTGTATTATTGTGGCAGCGGTCGTACTAAAACATATGATGCGATGGAAGGTGCGGCCACGAAATAAGGCTTGGATGGATGTTGCAGCGGCAATTCAGGACGTCATGCGACAACCAACGATGAAGCGGCGGACGGAAGCTTGAATCAACGTTGCAGCACCCAAACGCGCTACAGGTACTTCACAGCCGTCCACCAGAAGATGGAGGATCGAGACTTGGATGTTAAACACCGATCACAAGCTAAGGGAGTGACAACAAAGCGCCAAGAACTGTCGGGCATGTCCCATAATCTTTGTGGCCATCGCAGGCCGTAGGAGTTGCTCGAAATGCGCGGCGTCACATCAAGAAGCAAAGTCAAATCAGGAGGCATTGCGATGAGCTGCTTCTTCCTGTCGAGTCGTGCTTGCGATCGCGGCAAGGCGTTGAGCATGTGAAATAATCACCGTGGTAATTCCAACCTTCATCAGCTCCAACAAGAGACACCGACTCTTCGTCTTCGCAATGTAATCATCTCGATGGTGACAAGGGCGGAAGCCATAAAGGTATTCCTCGAGGGTGGCGAAAAAAAAGACGAAGAAAGCCGACGTGGACGTGTTTGATGTCTCCGGGACGAAACAAAAGAATTCTCCAGTTGAAGGTGGCGTCAAATTCGGTCGTCATCCGGAAAATAATATATAATATTCCATAAATTAGCATACGAGAGCATGTTGTACCGGCGCCCATCGGACATCGGCGAATTTGAGGACATGGATGAATCGCCCCTCCGCCAAGTGATTCTCACATTCAGGATATGGAAAATTTGAGCATAGATCGAGAACAGCGTCAACAAATTCCACCCAAGGCTGCCATCATGACCGACAGATATGAAATCTGACGCCGTGAAGCGGGTCGCATAATGAAAGGTTAGGACCAGTCTACCAGAAGGAAATAAGAGAGACTCAGGACTTGGTCTCTCATGACAGAATTGTCATCTTGGTATTTTCGTTTATAGGTCTGATATATTGGTGAAAATCCCATGATCTAGGCTTACAAAAGAGCTATTGCATGGAAGAAAAGGGGTATTNAAGGAGCTATTGCATGGAAGAAAAGAGGTTTTCTTAGAGAAGAAGTGAGCAAAGCTCTTATTTATCTAGGTCAAAAGTGCTGATCACTTTTGGCATATTTGAATTTCAAAGTTCAAAATATTGATTGACCGAATAATTTGTCCAACCATTCAGGTTTGTCCAAACTTTGTCAACGCGCTTACGTAGTCGCAAAACGTACGTATATACACAGTATGTACTCGGTGTGCATAGCTCTACTAAGGATTCCGACAGTGATATCCCCATATCCTTTTGGATGGCGACCTTCGGTTACTATACAGTGATACAACTAAAAACACATTAATTTGTTTTGTATGATCTTCTGATCTAACCAGGTACTACATATCTTCTGTTGGGGCTGGGGGTGGTTTGGGAAAAATCTCAAAAAGGAAAATATTGAGAAGTTTTCTCAGTGACTAATAAGATTTGGGGTGTAGTTGTGGAAACATGGAGTGTATTTTTGAAATTTAGTTCATATTTGAGCCCACTCTGGGATCACAACTCTCCCCTATGATGCTCTTTGAAAATTTGAAATGGACTGCTCTTTCCCAGATCTTTTTTACATTACAAAGCCATCAGGCCACACAAAACCTTAACAGGAAAACAAGTATCCAAGATGTTGCAGAGTGAAGTCGGAGGACTGATATCATTGCATGTGCACACTCCTGAAGGGCGTTTTTATACCCTTTCATCCACCCTTTTCATTTGATGGATCACTCCAGGGCAGTGATGGATTACTCTCTAACCCGATATTATGTAAATAATAGTTGAACACATACCCATATCATTAGTGTTAATCAAATCACAAAATACCCATCTCGAGGAGCCTTTTTCTCAGGTACTATCAGGATTTGGGACACAATGGAGGAAACAGTGAGTGTGCTATTCACTTTAGTTGATGTTTGAACCAACTTTGGGCTAAGTTGCCCCCTATGATTGGCACTTTGAAATTGACTGCTCTTGCCTCTATGTATGATTACAAGCAGAGATTTTGGTTACGAAGTACTAGTGTTGGTGGCAAGGCTGTATTTTTTGTATATTTCCAAAAGCTTTTTGTAAGATTTGGTGATCATCAGCTTTTCTGAGTACAAGTAAGTACCGGTACCTACAATAACAAGTACCGGACAGTAAGCTTCACTTCACAAAAGGTGCATTACTTCTTGCCGACCCAGCGGCCTCTCCTGATGCCATCAAGATGCCATCAGATCCATCATTGCATTCGCATCATCATACGTACGTACAGGTAAAGAATTAAATAGAGTACAATACTTGCTTGTGCGTAGGAACCTTTACGTTTGCGTAGTAAGTACTACTAGTGACTACGTAGGAATATGATTCTTGTTGAGAATTGAGAATCAACCTCACTTTTTCTTCTTCGTTCTCTTTTCTCGCTCGCAAGCGCCATGCAGGAAAGTATACTTACTTGTAATCTTTGACTAGTCCTACAAGTGCCGGTAGACCCTACTCTCCGAGCTCTAATCGACGCCATTATTTTTTGTACTCGAAAGCCGCGTGCACACTACTTACTGTACGATGCTACGTAACAGGGATGTAAACCCGTACGCAGCATGGCTGTGCAGCATACATGCTGAGCATTCTATCATACGGTGTTTACCACCTGTAGATGCGCAACGGACGGACGAGAGTTTGCCGCGAGTGCCATTGTTGTATTATTTCTACTAGGCAATTTTCCTGGGGACCAACTACGTACCAAGTACCAACGACGGACTTGCGCCGCTCAAATCAGCAGTACGCGCGGCGGCGTACTTATCGGGCGAGCGAAGTGCTAGCGATTCCATTTCATTATCCTCATTATGAAGACTGTGGCGATTAAACGCGTTTTCCCCTTTTCCTTCGGGGCATTCCTGTCATTAAGTCTGCTAATTTGGGGCATTGCCGTGTCGACCCGCGCGTTCACACCGAATTTGTCTGTGGTCACAACGCGGGCGTATGCGCCGCAAGTTGTCAAAGCAACAAGAGACATTTCAGACCAAGTCTTCCCGGATGATGAGTGTCAAGATCTTTGCGACGCATGGGCGGAAGAATCCGACAACGATTTCGGCGCACCAATGCAGCACGATAGTCAACCCCCACTTCAGCAAACAGATAATCGACAGGATACTGTGAGACGAGCGAACAAAAGCGACGAAATAGCGCGTCGCCTTCGCCGCAAGTCTTTGACGACCATGTCTCGGCTAATGCCATCGCCGCGACATTGCGATACGTGTGGTGGTGATGGCTCTGAAAGTTGCCGTTTCTGCGGAGGCACGTCTTTCCTCTCTGGGATCGGTGGAGAAACAGACGCATTGTTTGCAGATGGAATAGGAATCAGTTGCCCTGTTTGCGACGATGGACTGGAACTGTGCCATCAATGTGCAGGCACTGGATCCGTATTTTCTTGGGGATACGGTTCACATGTTTCGACCGGTTTACATAACAGATCAGGTTCCTTTGGTCCGTGATGTATAATTTTACGAGTTACAGTATTGAGATTGGCGCTCTCTTCAATTACTGAGCCATGCCATAAAGCAAGCAATGCTTATTCAACGAACGCCACAAATTCTTTCAAATATCTTCAAAGCCTGCGGCGTTATTTGTACAGTCTAGTTGCATAGCTGAGAAACACCCCTTTGGTTTTGATCCAAAGAAGGTGCTGTGGTTTACGTAAAATTTGCTTTGACGATTCAATTTCACAGGGAGACGTGTAATCATAAATCAGTTAAATGGATTCGTTCCTACAGGTACTTAACACCAAAGGTGACGATATCACTCTCTTCGATAGTAACAAACATTTTCCACCCCCAAACATGGACACCATCGTTACAGGAAACTCAATTTACAATCAATTTTTATTTTTAGATTACAGTATAAGTTACACCAAGAGATGGGACGTATTTTCAACGATCAGTAAATACTTCTCCTGATTATTATTTGAGCTTTAAATCTTAAATGCACAAGAGAAAAATGGGTTTCAAACACTTAAAAAAAAGAAGTTTTTAAATGTATAAACAAATACAGCGCGACAGTCTACATTTATATTTCTCTACTACTTGTATTCATCTAAAGTACAATACTTTTCACTCAAACCTTGAAATCAAGAACGCGAATATCGTTTAAAAACAACCAGTACAGCACGAGCAATCAACCGCCGGCCTGTCGCCCCAACAATCTGCCGTCAAGACGTCCAACTTGAGATCACACACAAATTCCGGCATGTCGCCAATCAACTCATTATTCTGAATCGTTAACTCGCGAAGAAGATTCAGAGTGCACGACGGCTCGCAAGTGAACTTAAACTCGCCACTCAACCGATTGTTGTGCAGCCGCACGAGTTGAAGATTGACCAGATTTCCGAGCCATTCGGGAAAGCCCCGCAAACGATTGTCGCCCAGATTGATTTCTCGAAGTTGAACGTGATTCGACAACGAGTCCGGTAAGTCTGCCGTCAGCTGATTATGAGACAGATCCAGTTTTTGCAGCGCAGTTGCCTCGACGCCGATGGAGCGCGGGATAGACCCCTCGAGGTTGTTCGCGCTCAAGTCCAGTACCTCCAAAGCGGTGAGCTGTCCTATACTTTCGGGGATTTTTCCGGTCAGCCCGTTCATACCAAGATAGAGCTCCCGCAGCCGTTTTGACCGAAACGATGGAATGGGACCATAAAAGTCGTTGCCGTCCAAGTGCACTTCTTCAAGATTTTGTGCTTTGTCACTATCGAAGTTAGGAATGGTGCCAAAGAAGTCGTTCTTGTGCAACCAAAGAATCGTGAGTCTATCCATCCTGCCAACCTGATATGGCAGCGTTCCCCCGATTAGATTGTTGTCCAGCAGCAACGTCTCAATTTTCGGTAGACTTGCCAACGCGACGGGAAACGCACCCGTGAAGTGATTGTGGCTGAGACGAAGATCGACGAGGGACCGCACACGACCCAGACTGTTGGGAACGTTTCCTTTCAGTCTGTTTTCGCTTACATCCAAATGCTTTAGATTTGTCATCGGTCCAACGACGTCGAAGATCCCGCCCTCCAATTCGTTCCGGTGAAGGTACATCGTTTCGACATTTTCCAGATTTGCGAAAGAAACAGGTATCGTCCCGGAAAGACGATTTCCCCAAAGGTGGACCTGCGTTAGCGATGTCAAGTGCCCCACCTCCGACGGTATCGCACCCACCAACCCATTCTCACTCAGATCGAGATACGTCACGTACAAGGTATTCGCAACCTCGTCACTCTCACACCCCACTCCGAACCACGTACATTCGTGTCCATCGAGCCATCCCGTTGAATTGGTCCATCCATCATCGCCGTCGTCCGACGACGTTGCGTAAAACAGCGTCGCCAGGACGTAGCGCTGTGCGACGTTGTCGACGTCGGAATATTCCATGCCGGTAGTGCTCTGGATCCAGTTCATGGCCTTGTTTTGCGGAGATCGCGAATCGTTCAGGACGGAGGAAGATTCGGAGTCGTCGGGAGTGATGGAGGATAGAATGAGTCGTAGTTCCGTGTCGTTGATGCCGCTGTCTTTTGGGAGATGCTCCGGTGCCGTTTGGATCGGGGGCGGCGCCGTGTCCGGTCGGGGAGGAGGTCGATCTTTCGCGCGAGGATCATCATCGTCTCCGCCGCCCGACGCCATTGTCGTGGGAGGACCGTTGGACGACTCCGCGCCCTCCGAACCGGGAGAACCCTCACCCTCCTCTCCTGCCGTTGCCACTTCATCGCCCTCCGCGAAATTGGCACCGTTCTTCGGCGTAAAAATATAAACCGCGAGAATCACGACCATAACCGCCAATATGACGACCATACAGAGGGCGCAGCGACGCCGCTTCCGACGACGGATGCGCGCCTGCACCTCCAGAGACGTTGCGCGGTAATCGAAATCCATGCCATCCACGTCAAAATCGGAATCTTCTCCGTCTTCCTCGTCGCTCTGCCGTTCCGGATCCACGTTGCCGATAAATTCATCCCTGAAATCATTCAACGCTGCTTCGTTGCGACCGCCATTGCCCTCGCACGAATTGTGCTTCCCATGCCGATTCTTCTTCCGCCCTCGTCCGCGTCCGCGTTGTTCCGCCGCCCGAGAACGCGCCGCCGATACAAAGGCCGCGGGACTCCACCGCCGCAAAACTCCCAAGCGCGATGCGCCGCCGCCATTGGAAGAGCCGACATTCGTCGACGAAAACGGCCGGTACGTCCGGGGCATCTCGTACGAATTGAGTGTGTCTTCTTCCGAGGATCTCGATTTGTCCTCGTCGTCATCGTATTCGTCGTCATCGCAATCGTCGATGGAGAATTGTTTGGCGTTTCGATTGGACGTCCAGGAATGACGAACGTCAACGTTTGGAGTATTGGTCGTCCAGGAATGACGTTTACCCATAACACGATTGGAGCTCTCATAGAGCTTCTTCATCTCGACCTCCTTGCGCTTCTTCTCCTCGATGGCGGAAGGGCAGGGCTTGATGTCGTCGGCATCCATGAAAATACAATCGTTCACGACATCCATTGCACCGCTGCTGGGGTGATACTGTAGGTGGCATCGCGCAAGGATCGGCCAAGACCGAGGCTGGGGACATCGTGCAAGGATCGGCGACGACCCCTTTTTTTTAAAGTGCGTTTCTTCTTGTGTTTGTTCTTCCGCGCGGAGAGTTCGATTCCCTCGTCCTCTTCGTCTTCTTCCGGAGGACAGTCCGTGTAACCCTTCTTGGATGATTTCGCCCTGTACCCATTCTCATTCTCACGATCGTCGTCGTCGTCATCATCGTCATCGTCGTAATCACTGTGAGAATACCCATTCGAATTCATCGAATTCTTCGCCCAATTCATAAACGTATCGGTCGACTTGACAATCTTCTTTTTGACACGGTTGATCCGATTGGAGGCGCTGCGTTGTTCTTCGCGGGAGAGGACCGGGTTTTCACGGGACAGACGTTCGGCGACTACGTCAAAAACGTCGACGGATCTGTAGGATTCATCTAGTAGGGTGACTGATCCGATGTTGCCTTCTCCTCCGTTGTTGCCGCGCACCATCGTTTCGGCGGTGTTTCCCACAACATCGGCGTCGTCTATTTCGTCGCCGTTGCGTTGGCAATAATGTCGGTACGGAGCGTACGGAGAGTCCCGGTACGAATGGGGCGGCGGTATTTGTTTCTTGGACGTGCCGCTCTTTCCGGCATTCCCCGCCACGTTTGCGGCTGTAACGTTACCACCGCTATCGGACCGAATTGCCGTGAAATCGTCGAGAAGACCATCCACATCATATTCCCGCAGATCGGACGAATCGTATCCTCCCACCGAGGCACCGGATTGATACGGAGATTTATCGCCGTCGGAGTAGTTGTTACCGCTGGTTCGTTTGCCGAAGCGGGCCGTGGAATTTTCACTGCGAGCTGCCTTCCATCGTGGATGGTCGTCTTCGTAGACAAAGTCGCCGATGATGGACGCGTACATCGAGGATGATTCTTCTAGGTTGTTCGGCGACGACGACGGGGCGGCGGCGGTTTCCGAAGACGGGGAGTTCGTGTCGTCGAGAAGGTCTCCCGTCATCGTCGTTGCGGGTGGAGGTTGGCGACTCGACAACGACGTCGCCGGATGCAACGAGTGTGAAGGCGGAGGCTTCGATGCCAACTCTGCTGTTTCGGAGTCTGAGTCTGCTGTCTCGGAGCCTAAGGCGTCCGCGGCGTCCATCAAATCGAGCAATGCCTCCGTCAATGTCGACGCCACCGACACGGATGACGGCTTCGTTGACGATGTTACCATGTCGACGGTTTCCATTAAATCGAGTAATTCCGTCGTCGTCGTCGGTATCGAAGGTATCGTTGCCGTCGTCGGTATCAGGGGTGTCGCCGTCGGTGGTATCGGGGGTTTCGGGGGTTTCGCCGTAGTCGTCGAAAGCATCGACACCTCCACATGGGCTTCGACCCCCCCGCCTCCGCCGCCTCCGGGAAATTTCGCCTCCTCCAATTCCACCTCGTCGAGGTGTTCCAGAATCTGCGACCGAATGAAGCTCGAATACGGTCGTCCTTCCTTGGCGTTCCTGCTGCGCAATCTGGAGGTGGGTGCTTCCGCTTCCGCCGTCGTATTTGACGTGTCCGCCGCTCCCGTCGCCGCCGCCATGGTTGTCGTCCCCATTGTCGTACCCGTGGTCGTGCCCGTCGTTGCCACTACGGTACAAGTGCTAGAAGGAATATCGTTGCTGCTACTCTCCTCGGTGCTGTCGTCGATGAGATCGATCACGGACGTCCCGGCCTTTTTTGCGGCTTTTGCAAAGTAATCTTAGGCATCGGGGGTACAAGTAGAACTGTCGAGATCGGTGCCGGCGACGCTCGAGACTTCCATGATGGTTTGGAGTGCCGGTTACGGGGTTCTGCTCGTCGTATTTCATCTTTCGTCCACGCTGTCACGCGACTCAACTAACTCATCGTTGTTGGATGGATGCTTTGCTTTGCCCTTTTTTATTTAGATTGTCTCTCTGAAATAATAATATATTGTGTACCCGTACTACTACGTAGTTAGTAGGTAGGTCTACTTACGGAAACCATTAACAGTCATGATGTTCGCACCACCATTCGGTATTTTTCTCCAAATATTTTCGGCGATTGTGCAAGGTCTCGAGGTCTTCAAAATAATGATTTGCTGGTGCGCGCGTGGGTCGTTCGTCATAATTTTGACATTTTCGGTTCGGTTGGCGTTTGTATTTTGTAGGTTTGGCCGGCGCTTGATGATGATTGTCTTCGTCCATCTGTTCTTTTCTGTCCCTTTTTTTAGCGACACAAATTCATCGCTTATTTTAGTTTTATTTCCGCCACAACCATTGTGTCCGCTTTTTCCGCCGTTTGCCCATCATTTGCGGCACCTTCCCCCATGTTTCGTCTGCTCTTTTCACCACCATAACACGCCCCTGTGAAATGCAATACATGAGTGCTATTTTTGAATCCCCCCCCACGTTCGCGGAGGTGGGTCTTTTTTTGTGTGTCGCGGATCCCATCATCACCATTTTGGATTGCAATCATTGCCATTATTTTCTGCTCATGATTGTTTTGTGTCTCCCTCCGCTTGTTTTGCAGCGCTGCGACAAACACTCGGTATTTGTCGGATACGTCGGAGCTTGCGTTTCCCCCCACATTAGCGGAAGTGAGTCTATTTTTGGTATCGCTTATCTCCATCGTCGTCATTTTGGATTCCCATCATCAGCATTGATTTCTATTCATGGTTGTTTCGCCTCTACTCCTTCCACTCATTTTGCAGCACATCGACAAATGCTATGTACTGTAGTCGCCGGCTACGTTGGAGCCGGACCCCCCCACGTTAGAGGAAGTGATTCTACTTTTTGTATCACGGAACCCCATCGTTGCCATTTTGGATTCCCGTCATCAACATTGATTTCCGATCATGATTTTTTCGCCTCTCCTTTCTCCACTCGTTTTTCAGCATGTCGATGAACGATTGGTAGTTGTCGGCTACATCGGAGCCAGAATCCCCTCCCACGTTAGCGGAAGTGAGTCTATTTTTTGTGCCGCGGCACCCCATCATTGCAATTTTGGATTCCCATCGTTGCCGTTGATTTCAGCTCATGATTATTTTGCCTCTCCTTCCTCCGCTCGTTTCACAGAGCATTGCCGAATGCTCTGTAGTTGTCGGCTCTGTCCGAGCCTGAGTCGTCGTCACCCCTGCCGTTGTTGGTCATTGATATCATTTTGGCCATCAAGTAGCAGTCACCATTGCCATCGTCATTTTTGCCGCTGGCATCGTCGTGATGATATTTTAGGGAACGTCCCGTCGGTAGTCCTATGCGTTTTCTGAGACTGCTTCTTCCTCATCATCCCTTCCGTAGTCTGCCATTGATTCCGTTTTGGTCATGCTCAGCCACCATCGTCATTGCCATTATTGCCAATACCATTACATCGACGCCATCGACAACGACTTTTACGCTGCCATCTCTGTCGATGCCCGCTTTTTATCAGCACATCTTCTTAGCCGGAGTCGTCGTCACTGACATCCATAACTCGAAGTAAGTTGTTTCTTTGCCTCGTCATGTGTTTGTTTTTTTCCTTTTCTGTTGCTCATATTTTTAACTTTTATGTTGCTCATACCGCCTCCCCCATTATCATTATCCATTCCATTTCCACATATAAATTGTTTCAGGCATAATCTGCTTGTCCGGTGAGTTATTACTATATGTTCTACCGTCCACCCCCTTCTTTATTTTCACTACTTATAATTTGTTTATTCCTCATCACCCCTTAATTTGCAGGTACCATTGGAACTGAATTCAAACCCCAACCCCCCACTGGATCTTATTCCTGCATGAGTCTATCCCCCTTTTGGGCCTTAAAAAGAAACTCTTAAAGGTTTGGTGAGATTATAAATAAAAAAAAGTAAAAGTGGGAGGTT